>SJYA01001621.1:1450427-1550236 GCA_006410615.1 Neotragus moschatus | reverse complement strand
CCAAAGACAAAGAGGCATGCAAGTGGCTAGGGGCTTCAAGGAGCAATTTAAGCATTGCTGACTTCAGATTTACTGGTTTGCAGAAATAATTCCTATAAGCAGCAAAAAGCTCCTGTTTTAAGAAGTTTTTAGAGCTTGAGTCAGAGAAGGTGGTGGGCTCCCTGTCATTTGATGGTATTTACTAAATTCCCTTCCAAAAAGATGCATGGATCCTTCAGAAAAATGACTCATCCCTGCACCACACTGAGCCCCCGGTTCTGCTTCTTAATGGCTGTGTGCCCTTTGACAAGAGAGTAACTTCTCTGAGCCTCTGTTTTCTCATCTGTAAAAGGGGACTCAACCTATTTATTTTACAAGGTGGTGTGAAAGGATTGTAGCTACTGCTTGTTTAAAAAAGTTCATTGAAAGGACCCTCAATACATTTTATTTTTGTTCATTTCTCCCTAGCAGATAGTGGAATATAACTTTTTAATTCCGTTAAAAAAGATTTGTGACCTTAAAATGAGGGGACTTAAAAAAAAAAGAAAAAAATTCTCCCCTAGGGCAAGGATCTTCAGTCCTGCTTTTGCATATTCCATTGTGACTTCATTGGTCTGAAATGGGACCTGGGAATTTTAATTGTTTAGGGAGGTGTGATTTAAGACAGTATAGTATACAGATCTTTAGGGTATGGTTTGAATTTTTACATAGGAACACAGCCATGTGCTACCACCCATAACACCACTTTGGACATTTGACATCTGTGTTTTTTTCTCCTGTTAAGTCTAATGGGCAGTCAGGGCTGAGAACCACAGCCCAAGCAGATGGCCACCCACACTGATTCTGACACTAGCTTTTCCTCCCTCCTCAAAATGCCCTGTGTGTTTTCACACCCCTGGGCCCAGGCTCTTTCCTCTCGTCATCTGTTTCACAAAGCTCTTATTCTTCCCTGTCTGGGTGCCCCCAGCAACCACACCCTCCTCCTTTGTTGCCCCCAGCGCTATGTGCTATAAAGCGTGTGGGTGGCGCTGGGAGCTAGGAGCTTCTTTAGCACAAAGACTGGATTGCTTTGGCTCTTCATCGCTCCAGGGCAAGCACAACAGAGCATGCGTGGAATACATGTGTCACATGTGTCAACTCCTGTACGCTCTTACCATCCTGGCCATTTGCTTCTCAACACGAGAATTAGCTATGATGGAGGTGGTTCAGGGAACAGGGGCAGTTAAGTCTAATTCTTCTTTGTGGAAGCAGCAGTGGGGCAAGCCCTGGTCACGGGCGACTCCTGATGACATCCCTGGGAGCTGTCGTGTCTCTGGACAAGGCCACTGCTGGCCCCTGTGCTTTGGTTCACTCTGCCCAGTGGCTGCCCTTCCTTCTGTATTCACTCAATCTCCCTGGTTCGTGTGGATATCTTGTCTTTACAGTGTCTTCCAAGAATCCCAACCCTCCCAGATTCCTTCTTTCTTTCCATTTTATTTCCTCGTGTATTTCTCAAATCTATATCAGGGACGCTTATGACAAGCTTGTCAGGGCCACCTTCATCCCAAGTGGAAGATGAACACCTGCTGTGTTCTGTCTGCCTTGGAAAGAGTGGAGAAAAGTGTTTCACAGGTATTTGGGATGTTTATAATGTGGATTTTGTTTGCTTTCTGATGTGTTTTTATGAACCAAAAAAGAAAAAAAGAAGATCACTCTTCTCATTTTTGGCAGGAGTGTCATCCTTGAGAAGAATATGTTATTTAAGAGACTTTCTTGATGGTCCAGTGGTTAAGGCTTTGCCTTCTAATGCAGGGAGTGTGGGTTTGAACCAAGGTTGGGTAGCTGAGATTCCACATGTGTCAGGGCCAAAAAACAGAAACGTAAAACAGAGGCAACATTGTATTAAATGTAATTAAGATTTAAAAAATGGTCTGGTCTACATTAAAAAAAAGATCTTCTAAAAAAAAAAATGATTTAAGGAAAATAGCATCTCCCACCATCACCACCCCCTGGGCCTGAGTGGCTCTTGGACCTTTCTTCCTTTGCAGTCTTCCCCAGTTCTTGGGGCTCTTTGCCGAAATTTCTTCATCTGTGAAATGGAGATGTATAGTCCTTTCATCTTAAGTCCTCTCTAAATACAGGTAAAATTGAGAAAATCGGCTGAAACTGGGTTTTTAAAAACCGTCTTGCAAATCATGTTTGGATGTTTTCCTTAACAGCCAGAGATGCCAAAGAACTCATTCATTATGCTGCTGCTTGCTATTTCTCACCATGGAAAATAATCCCAGTCCCACTCTTTTGTGCTTTAGTTCACAAGGCCCTTTCCCAGGCTTTATCTTACCGGAGCCTCACAACTGGCCTGGGAAGCCAAGACAGGGCAGATCTTACGGCTCCATGGAGGTATCCCCTTCTTTAAACCACCCTGTAACCCTGACATTCTGCCCTCATCACCACCCATGTTTCTTCGTTATACTGCTCTCTGCAGGTCTTGATCAACATACCCCCACACTGTAGCATTATCTGTTTGTATGTCTCTTTCTCCCCCAGACTGTGGGCTCTGTGAAAGCAGAGACTATCTTCTGTCATCTCTTTATAACTAGTGTCCAGAGCAGGGTCTTGCTGTCAAATTTAGTATGTCTTAGCTGAATGAAAGAATGAAAGAAAGAAGAATGAATAATGTTACAGAGTTGTCAAGTGGAAGAGAAACTAGAACCTTGGTGTCCTGAGACCAAGCAATTTGAAGACATTTGACTTCTTTCTTTCATATGATTTTGTGGGTGTTTTAGTGCGGAATTTGGAAACCTTTTTTGGGTTATAATTTGTTTATTGTTGTATTTTGTAGAATCAGTAATCTAGAAGACCTACAGTCTTCTTTTGATGGTTCAAAATTTGTAATTTCAAAAGCCTTACCTTCAGTAGCTAAACTGAAATTGACTCTTTTGTCAGAAAATGAGTTTGAAAGGTTCAAGTGATTTCAAAATCCATCTTCCTAATGTCTGAGAGAAACTTCCTCAGACACACTTAACAGTCAAAGCAATTCTATAGGGTATAAACGATGAAGGGATGGCATTTCTACTTCAAATTAAAGTTTGCTAATTCTGTAAATGAGAAAAGGTTGAAGACTGGATGGCAAAATATTTTTAGCAGGAAAGAATTTACTCTGGTGGCACTCAGACATGTTAGACTAATGTACCACAAATTCAGCAACTGATAGGAATAGAAAGAACGTGGAGTAAGATAATGAACTCTTTCTATGTTCGTATTTACATGCTCACATGGACGAAGGTGTGTGACTATGAACTAAACAAAATTATGGTAGATGCACAGGAAAACAGAACTTTGAATGGTTTTATTTTGGATTTACTTACTGCCATTAGCAGAGTCTTTGTGCCTGCAACCTAGTGGGGTTTGATTTTGTTTTAATCCGATTTGTTGGCTGAGGCAGTTATGTTGTTTAAAAAAAAAAATGCAACTTTTAGCATCCAGCTGCTTTTCTAAGAATTACCCATCTATGAAGGGAAAAAGAGGAACCATTAACATTTATGAGAAGCAGACTTAACATTATCATAAATTATACAGTAAACTATCTTGGCCTTGGATTGAAAGGTGTGTGTTTGTCTTTGAAGCTGATGTATTTTGACAGCGCTCCAGGAGGCAGCTCACTCTGAATAATGGGCAAGATGAGAGCCTCAGAGGGAAGAAATCACTCCCTTTTGTGAGTGTAAGCCAGATGGGGGGTAAATGAACTTCCCCACCTGGACACAGCCCAATTTCAGAAGCACTGATCACACGAGAATTTAGTGCTCACAGGGACCTAGGAGCCATTTAGTTATATCTCTTCTGTTTACAAATACAGAATCTTGAGGCTCAGAAAAATCATTCTTTCAGCTTTATCCGGTGTGACAGAGGCCGAGGCCAAAACGGGGCTCACCCAGCGCCACAGAGCCCAGTTCTCAGTTCCCCAGGGAAACTGTATCCCCACGGGCCTTCGTGGCCTCCTTCATAGACTGAGTGCTTTGTTTGAGCTGCACTTCCCTCCAGTGGGAAAGGTCACGCGGCACTGATGCTTTCATCAACTGGGTGACTTCTCTGTTTTGCTGTATCTTCGTTATCAGTTCACCTCAAAGGAATGGTGATACCCCGCTTGGCGTGGGGTATCTAAGAATGGGGTGTTCAGGGATGGTGCTGGTGCTGGTGCTGCGAGGGTTTCAAGAGAAGAGACAAAATGGGGATCCTTTTATTCTGTGGTTATCCTAGAATTTTCTTTTCCTTAGGCCAGTGGTGCATATGGCCAACCCCTATCCTGTAGTGTCTACACGTAAAATGCTACAGTCAGATCCACAGTTGGGCAGTAAGTCTGATGTTTTGCTTAGGGAAGGCATCTCTCTGGGGTTCCATATTAGTTCACATTTCTATACCCACCATCTTCATTCCAAAGCCATCTTATATCACACTTGAGTGATGACTACAGACGTATCCCTAGTCATCTTATCTTTCCTATTTATCTGGCCCATTACTGCTAAAATGGTTCATTCTCCATCAAGACAGTGTTTGCGAGAAAGTGTTGCAGGACCAGCAGTGGGTTGCCTACAGAGGCATTTCATTAGTGGTTGGTCCGTATTTTACACTGAGCCACCGAACCAGTTTACCTACCCATGGCTCACTCTTCTTCACCCTCCCCAAGTAGCTTTCTTCTCTGCCATCACAGAAGTGAGCTCATGGTTCCCCCATTAAGGAAGCCCCCTCATTGATAACTTCATGTCTTTTTGGTTTGTGGGTGGTCCTTGTGGAATAATCACTGCATCGTTCAGTTCTGGAGTCCATGTTCCTTTGGTTTCAGAAAAGTTGTGGTGCTGAAATTGTTTCTTCCTTCCCAGGGTTTTTGGGAGCCCGCTTGCCTCCCAAACCATGTGGTGCCTGAATCATGTGGTGTTTCTCTTCCTGTTGCACTTCTCTTGGGAGGCTGGCTTGCTGAGACTGGTACCCTCTGAGGGAAAACTAGTCCATGCTTGTAGCAATGCCATCTCTCTCTAATAAAGAGAAACCTCACTTCACTCCGTAGCCACAAAAATGTGCTCTTGGCTTTGTTGGAGGGTGTCTGTTTTGGAAATTCCATGGTCAGAACCAGCAGAGCTATGGCAGGAAGCCGGGTGGTGCAGTGCGTCCAGGATCAAGTGTCCTGTCTTTGAAGTCAGCCAGGCTCTCTTTAAAGCCAGTGGTTTGCCGAGAGATCTTGTGTGGGTTTTCATTTTAAATGGCGCCCTTGAATGTGGCTCATGTTTGCATTTCGTTGAAATATCTGTTACAAAGCCTTCATAGTGGAGCACATCCCAGTGAAAGGGGCAAAATTAAAAGACTTCAAAGCCAGCTCCTTCCTGCACTCTGGAGATATGAAAGAGAGCAGTGTCTTCATGCAGCCAAACCTGAGATGCCAAACCTGTGGGTGCTGGATTCCCATGGACCTCAGAGTCTTCACCAGGGATGTGGGAATCTGGATGCCTCCCACCACCAAACAGCACCTCCCCACTCACTGCACAGACATCTTCTATAGTCTTCTTTGGGAAATAAATGTAGACGGCCTTGCAATTTATAAATATTTGAAGCATGGCTAAATAATTTATGAGCATTCTCAATTAATGGGCTAAAATAATAACTTTAATGATTTGGAAGTTAACATATTTTGATGTCATGCAGGAGTCCTCACACCCTTCGGGAAAAAAGCCAATGTCCAATGACCCTGGGGGGTTGTCTGTGGCCATGTCCTGGTGGACATACATTGGCCAGGACTGTAAATCAGAAGGGGTGAACCTGCTAAGTGGACTTCTCCAGTGGCTCAGTGATAAATAATCAGCCTGCCAATGCAGGAAACACAGGTTCAGTCCCTGGGTCAAGAAGATTCCTTGGAGGAGGAAATGGCAACCCACTCCAGTGTTCTTGCCTGGACAAGCCCTTGGACAGAGGAGTCTAGCAGTTTATGGTACATGGGGTCGCAAAAGAGTTGGACATGACTTAGCGACTAAATAACAACAAAGCCTACTTAGGCTAATTGCTGTAACTAAAGCAAGGTGTAGGGATAGTTGTCCTCATAGAAAATCCGTTTGTTTATATAACCAATTTCCTCTTGGGGAGTGGGGGAGGGTGAGTCATGGACCAGCACCTATTCAACCCTTTTTTGGTATAGCATTCTATAGAATTTTTCCTGGAGGAATCACCAGTAAGTTCTTTCAGGTGTTAGAGGTATGTGTTAATGGCTTTCTTTTTTTAAATCATGGCAACAACCATTATAGTAAATATGACTGTAGTAAAGAAATTGTAGAACCCTGCCTAACAGCAGTGCATTTTTCTGCTGAAAATCATATTAATAGTGTTGTCCCCCTCCTATGACACAGACGCCAGTGGAGTCAACTATCTAGTCTTTATCCTCACCATGTTTTTTAAAGCTGAGACTTACCTGAGCTCTAAATGAATTTGGAAATACAGACCAGCCATGGGATAAAACTGAAATCTCAGGTCTTTGTCACGTTCTCCAGAGTTCACTTGGGTTTTGGGAAGTGGCAACATTGGAGAGGCAGAACAATGACATCAGTCTCCAGGCGTTTCAAAAAATAAAGGTCTCTCCTTGCTTCTGCGGTGAGACAGATTTTCAGTCTCTGCAGTCAAGTTTAAACCTAGAGCTGTGCTGGCCGCAACGAGAACTCTGTGGAGTGACATGTCTGTTCTAAGGGCTTCTGTGGAGACTATCTTGCTGGCGTAGGAATTTAGGTTCATGGGGCAGGAAATGGTTTCAGGCCCTGGTGAGTAATGTTCCCCTCTTTTGGATGGAAAAACATTGAAAATCATGATTCTTGGCCGTTCAGGAACAGCTATTCGTGGCTACAACGGTTAACTCTGTCTCTAGTTTTGCTTTGGCAATGAAGGCCAATTTACCACAATAACAGGGACTTTGATTTTATGGTGCTTGACATCTTAAAAGTTGCTGAAGTGTCTCCCAAACTGGTAAGTGGACGAGACCTTCTTACGTGCAGGGTCTCAAGAAAAGGTGGGGGTGTATAGATGTGTATATATATATGAATATATATATATGTGTGAATATTTTGATATTATAAATTTTAATTTTAAATATTATGTTTAGGATTTTATTATATATAAAATTTTAAAGCAGACTCAAGAATTCCCTAGCTAGACATTTTAAGGCTCTGTCTGCAAAGTGCAGACTTGGGAATGTCTGGGCATCATAGGAACCTGTTTTAGGAAGAGAGCTGACTGTGTTGTTTCAGCCTAGCTTTTTTTCCCCTCGAAGACTGTGACCTAGGGCCACATGAGTAGCTTGGTCATTTTCACAGCATTGTTCTGTTGTGCCAAAGAATGTTCTTTGTAGAAGCAAAGAGCTACCCAGAGGATTTTTACACTCTGCATTAACTCCTTCCTATCTTCAGGCTCCAAGTCCACATCCTGAATCCAGAAATCAGGGACTCCCTCCATCTGCTAGTCCCTACCTGCTGTGCCGGGATCTCTTCTTGTCCCTCAGGACGCCATCAGGCTTAAGATCAAATCATCCATACACATCACATCGCACTTAAATAAAAGCAAGTGCAGCATTTCTGTACTAACTGTATGTTGCTGTTTTTGTTCAGTTGACAAGTTGTGTCTGACTCTTTGTGACCCCATGGACTGTAGCCCTCCAGGCTCCTCTATCCATGGGATTTCCCAGGCAAGAATATTGGAGTGGGTTGCCACTTCCTTCTCCAGGGGATCTTCTGACCCACGGTTCGAACCCAGGTCTCCTGCATTGGCAGGCAGATTCTTTACCATTGTGCCACAAGGGAAACCCAGTTGGTAGATAGCAGAGTGTGTATATTTTAAGGTTAGATGAATATCTGTGTTTAAATAGCTGTTGGCACAATATCTCACCAGCACGAGGTGGCTACTCGAGCAGGAGCCAGATGCAGCCAGCTCATTGGAGGTTTCAGCATCACTAAGAAGAGGTAGACTGCAGTGGGAATCTTCCTGCTGCTGCTGCTGCTTCTAAGTCCCTTTAGTCGTGTCCGACTCTGTGCGACTCCGTGGACGGTAGCCCACCAGGCTCCCCTNTGGCTACTCGAGCAGGAGCCAGATGCAGCCAGCTCATTGGAGGTTTCAGCATCACTAAGAAGAGGTAGACTGCAGTGGGAATCTTCCTGCTGCTGCTGCTGCTTCTAAGTCCCTTTAGTCGTGTCCGACTCTGTGCGACTCCGTGGACGGTAGCCCACCAGGCTCCCCTGTCCCTGGGACTCTCCAGGCAAGAACACTGGAGAGGGTTGCCATTTCCTTCTCCAATGCATGAAAGTGAAAAGTGAACATGATGTCGCTCGGTCGTGTCCAACTCTTAGCGATCCCACAGACTGCAGCCTTCCAGGCTCCTCCGTCCATGGGATTTTCCAGGCAAGAGTACTGGAGTGGGGTGCCATTCTCCGGGGAATCTTCCTAGACCTGGAGAAACCCATGTTTGTTGCTCATCTGTTCATTCATTCTTGGGCTCACCTTACCCTTTCAGAAGAATCCCCAGGATAACTTTCTGTCCTTCATCTGAAGAGATTATTGACTAACCCAACTCAGTCCCAGTGAGGCCCCCCCTCATCCAGTGGGAGGCACAGACTTGGGGCCCACCCGTCCCTAAGTGGCATCTGTCTCCTGCCTGCCCAGGGTGCACCCTTGCCTCTTCCACCTATCTGGGAACCATTTTCCCAAGTCAGTGTCCCTGGGGATTATTGGAAGGAACAAAGATCACTCCCACCGTAGTCTCAACACAGAGCCCATGTCACAGTACATGTTCTATACATATTTGCCACGATTTTAGTTATTATTCTCCTCTTTGCTCTACAGAGGCTTTGGTATTTGCTGTACCCTATATAAACCCTGTACTTCTGAACCTCAACCTTTCACTTTGCCTCAAAAGGTCTTTTCTCCCAGGTTTAGCCCTGTTCTGTCAGACTTTCCTCAAATGCCACCACCTCCAGGAAGCCTTTGAGGACTGCTCATCGCTTCCTAGTCCAGCTGAATGCGTGCCCCCTTTCTTGCTCACTCTTTCTTGTGATCTCTTTCTCCTGGGTTCTATGCCAGTTTTCCTTCCCTCAGGCAGGGTTCTCGGTCTCTCTTTGCCTTCAGTCTATAGTGGATTGATAACTTTAATAGGATAAAGTTAAAAACAAAGGCAATTAAAAAAACACAAGCCCCCGTTAACTGTTAGAGTTACCAGAGGTAAAATTACACTGTCAGATCTATGTGAAAGGTTATAAAGGCTTACTCTCAGTTTTTGTACTTTTCCTGCTCCAGACTGGTAATGCCCAGGTTTGAGGACCTGTGTGGTTCCTGGTACGCAAGTGCTCTGAAAAGTAGAAGGTGACATCATCTTTGTCTCTACTGGCGCTCGTTACTCAGCTACACATTGAATCCAGTGACCCCAGCCTCCCACACCCAGCAGCAGCTGTCCATAAAGGGTGCTTGGTAAATTAGTTGAATAAATGAATAAATGAATGCACAACATATATTAGCTGAATGAATGAATGGATTGTTCAGGGCATTTTTAAAACTCATAATCCTCAGGAAGAATTTGCTTAATGGCATGCCAAAGGGATTATAATTTTTTTATCTTTGCCTTTTATAAAATTCACTCATTTGCATTGCATATTAAGACTCATTCTTTTTGCTTAGTTTTTAAAATCTTCCATCTCTGATAGCTAAGTGGAGATAAGGTTCGTAACTTCCCTAGAATATGGACATACTTGATAATATCCTGAGAGGCAAGGCATAGATGAGAATCTTAGGAGAACACTTACCTTGTGCTTTAGTGACAGAATTTCACAGTTTTTAATGAGTGCTAATTAGAGAACAGAAGGAAGAGATTATCTGTATCTGTATATATGTGTGTATATGTCTCTGTGTGTATATATATATTTAATATATGTAACAGACTTCACAGGAATAGTCACAACTCAAGAACCATGTTGACTTAACAGAGTAAAAAATTACTTTGTATTATAGTATTGTCTTCGATGATCAAGTCATTGTTGGATGGAAAAATCTCCCTCCCGAGGTTTTCTCGCTCCTTGAGGAATGCACTCTGATAATTTTCAGAGATGTGCAAAGGAACCTGTGCGCCAGCTGGCATGGATGTTCTCTGAAAATCTCACTTCTGTCTCAAAAGAAGAGACCCGGCTCAGTCTCTTTCATTAACTACCTAAAGGAACATCTGAGATTGAGGATGAGCTTGTATACATTCTTCTCAAGAAATTACATACTGCTGTTGTTTCTTATCTTTAAAAAAAAAAAAACCCTGCAAACCAGTCAGCTTTCTTCATTTCTTCATTTTACTCTCTTAACTACTGCGAGTTTCACCTCCCTACAAACTCTTCAAGCCCACCATGCTCTCTGCTTCGTTTGGGTTCCATACTACACAGTCATTCAAGCCACTAACGTTTATGGAGGTTTCCTGTGTGTGAAGACGAGACACCCAGAAACTAATAGCTTCATACATAGCGTTGACAGTCTGTTGCACCAGTATTTTCAGTAGTGGTGTCTCTATAGAAAGAAGGTGCAGGGTGCAAAGGGGGTACCATATGATGGATAGTGGTCCAATTGGAGGATGGATTGGTCAGGGAACGTTGCTCCAGAGAAATGACATTGAACATCAGACTTAAACAATGGGTAGAAATTAACCAAGGGATGTGTTAGGGGAAGAGCGTTCCAGGACTTAGAAAAGATTCTGTTCTCTAACTATAAATCCTGCCCACACATGGAATTTCAAAATTATGAATGATAAATTATTGCTCACTAATTGCCTTAGTTGCAGGTTTACTTTCCCATAGAAAATAAATATCAAAGAAATATAGTAAGCCCAGGAGACAACAGAAGAATAAAAGGAAGTAATTCTATAAAAAGTATAGTAAGCCACTCATTAATATAAGTATATTGCACTTATATTAATGTAAGTATTAATATAATTAATATGTTACATATAATATATAATTATATAATTAATATAAGTATATAAGTGTTGTGGGAGAAGGCAGTGGCACCCCACTCCAGTACTCTTGCCTGGAAAATCCCATGGACAGAGGAGCCTGGTAGGCTGCAGTCCATGGGATCGCTAGGAGTCGGACACGACTGAGCTCACTTTCACTTTTCACTTTCATGCATTGGAGAAGGAAATGGCAACCCACTCCAGTGTTCTTGCCTGGAGAATCCCAGGGACGGGGGAGCCTGGTTGGCTGCCGTCTATGGGGTTGCCCAGAGTCGAACATGACTGAAGCGACGTAGCAGCAGCATAAGTGTTGCACTGTGTGCAACAGCCCTCGGTTAGATATTATAATTGTTCCCATTTATAGATGGAGAAACAGAGGTTTGGGCAGTTGGATAATGTGCCCAAAGTCCCATAACAAATGAATGATGGAGCCAGGATGGGAAGGTTGGGCAGTTTGTTTTTTTCCAGAGTTCAGGTTTTTAATAGCTTTACTGTTCTGCATGTGCTGTAGGCAAAAAACATCTCGTGTTTCTTTTTAGGTTTGTAGTTTCTAATGCAGTACTAAGTAAATCAACCCCCAATAAATGCTTACCATTTAATCAGGTTAGATTTAGTTATTCCATTGCTGAGGGGTCTTTATTTAATTGAAAACAAGATGGGCTAGAAGAGGGCTTGCCGACTGAACCACATATTGGCACAGGCAGTGAGCTATTGAGAGACTGAAACCATGGGGTTTCACAGCTCTGCTTGGCCATTTTGCCTAATGCCAGAATGAGCTCTGTGGCATTTTTTGTGAGAACTCTCACTTATTCCCCAAGCATTCGTTGGGTACCCGGCTTCCCAGCTGGCTCAGTGGCAAAGAATCTGCCTGACATTGCAGAAGTCAGAAGAGATGCGGGTTCAATCTCTGGATCAGTAAGATCCCTGGAGTGGGAAATGGCAACCTGCTCCAGTATCCTTGTCTGGGAAATCCCATGGACAGAGGAGCCTATCAGACTATACCATGGAGTTACGAAGAGTCAGACATGACTGAGCGACTGAGCATGCAGACATTGGTTGGATAACTACAATGTGCTACTCAGTTCTAAAGTACTGAGAAGTCTACAGTGAATGGAGCCAGCAAACCTTCCCTGTGGAGCTTATATCCTGATCATCTGATAATGTATCATGTGTGGGGGGCCTCTGGTTGGTTATCTATTTCTGTTATTATGGTGCTGCTATTCAGTGCTTTTTACAGGCAGTAGTGGTACATTCCCAATTTTTTTTGATAAGATACAGTCAAATGAAAGGGGCAAAACTGGGTTTGTAGATGCTGGTGGTAAATTGGATCATATGACAAGGTGATAATGTTGGTTCTTTTCCTGGTCTTCATCATTATCACTGTTGCATTCAACATGCAACAGTTGGCCTTGGTTTTTAAGATAGCCAAAGGGTTCTCTTTGGGTCTTAGACGAGTATTTTGAAACTGTGCATTTTGATGATAACAAAGGACTGCATACTTTTTCTGTAAATAGCCAGATAGTGAACATTTGGGGATCTGTGGGCAGTGGAGTCTTTGTTACAATTCTGTCCTTCACTGTAGCAAGAAAGCAGTCATAGATAATACATGAACAAATGAGCACAGCTGTGTCCCAAGAAAACTTGATTCATAAAAATGGGCATTCGGCCCACAGTTCATGTTTTAACAAACCCTATTCCAGAAGAAAGTAAAAATTCTGATAGTGTTGGCATCATAGATGCCATTAGCTTTTTAAGGGAAAAGAAAATGTGAGCTTATAATCAAGTAACATCAACTGACTTCAAATCCACAGGATACTCCTTGGATAGTTTTAGGTTTGGAGTCATTCAACTCTTGATGGTCTCAGTTTTGTACTCTGCCTGACCTTCTTTCCTGATTGGTTTGAGACCAAGACCAGTACAAGGAAGATGTTTCAAGAACCCGGAAAGGGCATCTTTCCTGGAATAGAAGCAGAGTTAAACTGTCCCAGGGGATTTATGTTGGTTATGAGGAAGAATTTTCAGCAGTGAAGGCTTTGCAATAGATTGAAATAGATTACTGAAGTGGGTTATTGCTGAAAAGGATTTTCCTTCTCTAGATATTTACAAGTCTAGATAGGGCCCACTCTGGCAGCTAGTCAACACAATTGTTAATCACTCAATGGTGAAAAAGTCTGACTTTCTTCTTATCTGAGATGATTGGTTCCTTATCTGGGCAGAAGGCCTGTGGTGGAGGAGCTTAATGGGGTTGCAGGTTCTCCCTGAACTTGGGTGATGAACTTTATAATGTTAACATCCTAGTTGAATGAGGTCTCACTAAAGTATATTAAGGGAGAGGAAGCCACTCTGAAATAGAGTAAAGGAAGCATTTTCTAATGACTTTCAAGAAATGAAATTTTATTCAAGAGGCCGAAAAGTGCCACAGGGTAATGGGACCATGACCAGCAAACACCTATCCTAGATAAAAGTAAATTTAATTAACATATCAATAGTTCCTAGATCTTAGGTGCTTCCAAAGTGCTGGAGGGTGTTTGACAACTTTTTTCTTCCCTTAAGCTTTTTTGCTTTCTCTTTGAAGAACTATTTTAAACAAAGAGAACCCCTGTTCCAATCTATTTTGATCTCAAGGATGTCTGATTTAATATAATTTTCTCACGTTCCTACCAACTTGCCCAAGGTGAGGAATAATTTATTTTGTTAGAGCAAAAGAACAAAGAACTTTTGGGGAGATGGAGAATAGTGGACTTCCTTAAAAAAATACTGTAGTTCTGTACAAATTGGCAAAACTGCCACTTATCATTTTTAAACCTCTGTATTCCTATGGTCTTACTGGCACTTGGAGGCCTTTGTGAATTTGTTCAAATAGACAGTCATGCAAAAATAGCTGATGCCCTGTCACCTGTCTCCTGTGTGTTTAGATTTGCTTGATGGGTGTATTAGGAACAAGCAGAGCAGAGCTGATTCCAGCCCATTGGATACAGCAAGTCATTACTTTAGTGATTTTGGAAACAGGAAGATACACGCCCACTTTAGAAATAAATGTAGCCAGGGCCAAGGCAGACAAATGCTGGCTGTTCAGTGACCATGCTTAGAAGATGTGTGTAGGAGGAGAGCAAGTTTTCCAGGAAGACTCAGTACCTTCTTTTGGGATTATTAAGACTTCAATGAGTCTGAGGAAGTACCTAGCACATAGCTGCTTTTCTATAAAAGTTGTTTTCCACCCTTATCCTGTCTTTCTGCTTTTAGTTGCTCTTAGGAAGTCTTGTTGGTCAATAGCTAAATTGGGTCTGACTCTTTGCAACCCCGTGGACTGTGGCACTCTAGACTCCTCTGTCCTCCACTATCTCCTGAAGCTTAACTCATGTCCATTGAGTCGGTGATGCCATCCAACCATCTCATCCTCTGTTGCTCCCTTCTCCTCCTGCCCTCAATCTTTCCCAGCATCAGGATCTTTTCCAATGACTCAGGTCTTTATATCAGGTGGCCAAAGTATTGGAGCTTCAGCTTCGGCATTAGCCCTTCCAATGACTATCCAGGGTCAGTTTCCTTTAGGACTGACTGGTTTGATTTCCTTGCTAAGCCTTGATAGAAACTACGATTTTGTTGGGCACTTTGGGAAAGAAATCTTTGTAACATGAATTGCTTTGCTACCACAGACAGCACACCTACCTCTAGGCTCCGTATGACCTCAATGGAAATGAGCCCGTATACCTGTGATGAGGGTCTCCATGCCAGCTAGTGACAATAACTCTTGATTTTCCTGACAGTGAGTTTTGTGTGTGAACTTGACTCATGTTGCTTCTACAGTATGTCAACTTTTAGGCATATGGACTATGGTTTATGATAGTCTAACCTGAAAAACGAAGGCATTTTTTTTCACATTGTATAAGGGGGCTGATAGTTATATAGTATCTCCTATGTGCCAGGAACTATGTTGAATGCTTGAAAAAATGTCATTTATCTCTCACAGTGGTATGTTAGTATGACATTTTCCATTTTATAAGAGAGAAGTTCAGGCCATTGGAAGTGCCATGTCCATGGTCACACAAAAAGTAGTGAAGGCTGAATTTCAACCTAGGCCTCAAATCCAGAGTGATGCTCTTCCCAGTGGGTTAACTGCCTCCTATGTAATTACATTTTTATGGATTGATTAGTTTTGAACAGGCAGAGGGGGAGAAAGGGATCAATTCAGATGAGGTACAGTGACCTTGGCAGGAGAAGGATATTCAAGTGATTGATAAAAAATCCACTTGAATTCCTATGATTTCTTCAGACTTTGTGAAATGTCATGGGAGCTACTGGAAAATTTTTAACTGTAAGAATAACATGATAAAATAATTAAATACTTACTGAGCACATACTGTATGTCAAGTTCTGTGTTAGAGCAAATTGTAACTTTGTTCCTGCTCTCATGAAACTTGTATTCTGGTAGGGAAGATAGAGTTTTATTTAAATGATCTTATAAATGCCATGCATAGTTACCAGCTATGGAACACGTTTTAAAATAAAAACATAAAACCTATGACAGAGTAAATGTGAGCCGTCCCCTGGTCTGAGGAAGTGACTTTTGAGTTGACAACCAAAGGGATGAGAAAGCGTTAAGTAAGTGAGAAGAGGGCCCCATGCAGAGGGCTGGTCTGTGCAAAGGCCCTGGGGCAGATGGAACTTGACCTATTTGAAGAAGTAGGGAAGCAACCTTCTGTGGGGCTGAGTATGGTGAAAAGGAGAGTGCAATAAGATATGGAGGGAGAGATGAATAAGACCTCTGTCAGGACCTTATAGACAATTGTAAGGCATCGGTCTTTATCCAGTTAGATGGTTGCGTGCCCCGTAGGTGGCAGTGGGTGATGAGCAAGGAGATGGAGGATGAAGATAAAGGTGAAATCTGCTAGTGAGTGGACCCTGATACTTCCTCTACTTCAAAAGCGAAGGAGGCTGAACACGGAGGTGCCATCCTCCTGTTGTGTTTGCAAGCTGTTGACACAACCTGGAAAGGTTAAGAGTTTTCAACAGACTTGTCAGAGTTTGTGTTCTATGGAAACTGACAGAGCCTACAGGCTGAGGGGCTAATTTTAATAGAAATAACCTAGGTGGGTTTGTTAATTGTCTGCATTCCCTCGATGACCTGTCTGCATAGCGTGAAGGTGCTTCGATGTGACTAGGAGAACAGAAGGATATTTTGTGCATAGCCAACCGTGAGAGGAATGCCGGTTTTGCAGTAGAGAAGTACAGAAAGGTGACAGGTGAGTGGGGAGAAAGGGGGAGGGGAGGATAAGAACAGGTGTGGCTTTCCCCACCTTCCCAAATGCAGCCTTGTTCATATGAGATACAGCTTCCTTCCTGCACAGAATTCGCTTTTATGAACTCAGGGTGTTCAGAGTTTTAAGGAAATAAGCTGGTGAATTATTTTGTAATTGGCATAGTGTGAACAACATGGGAGGGGAAGAAATCCTCTTTTATTCCCTCTGGATTCGTTGAGTTGATTATTGTTCGCCTTTCATTCTGTAAAACTTGCAGAGGGCTTCTTAGGTCCAAGTCCCCGGGCACATTCTGCCTGTGTAAATGGATGGGATGGGGTATGGCCTCTCCCCAGCATGCAAATGATCTTGGTGTTGCCTTCATCCAGTTCTTTGCTGGCCACAGTGTTTGGGATCTGTTCTGGGGGTGAGTTGCCAGGAAAGTGTAAGCGCCATGGGAATTAGAATGGATCCCTGAGCTCTCTGCACCCACTGCCTTCGGGTCTGAGAGCTCTCCTGCCGTGGCCCACAGAGGCTCCCTGGAGGAGACAGAGCTGGACACCACGGAACATGGGTTAGTGCCTTAGTGGTTCTTTTTGTGCCTCTGGTGTCTTGCCATTGTGTTGCAAAGTCAGCTGGGTATGAGGAAGGACTCTGCTTCTGAGTGTCCCACCCACCCTGCGAGGGCTTGGAGAAAGCCCTCAACCCCCTGGTTGACATCATGTGAGGGGAAGTCATTACTCTCAGCATTCAGTGTACTAGCGTGGGGGTTGGAGTGGGCAAAAAGCTCCCCCGCTTCAAGTTCTCATCCAGTTAACTCTCAGTTATCCGGCAGCTGATAACCCATGCAATCAGGATTCTGGCTTCCCCGTCCCTTCCCTCATGTTCATCCCTAGTCCTCCCCACCCGATGACGCAGCCCCGCCCCCTTGGGGACTGAAACTCGTGGCCCATTCTGCCTTCCTGTGTTTAGCCAGCTGTTTGCTCCTCCTTATCCTCCCACTCCAGAGCACCCTGTCTCCAGTTATCCACCTAATATTAGTGCAGGGACTAAGAAGTGAGAGAGATGTGAGAGTGTTTGAATAGAAATATCATTGATACCCTATGCCAAATACACAGTAGACACGCCATAATTTTTGTCAAGCTTTAACCCAATTGAACATTCAAAGTTAAGAGACATAAGTCAGAGATCAAGTTGATTCTGAGATAGAGGAATTGGAATGTGGTTTGTGTCTTTCTAGGGCTTTTATCTAGTGGTCCCTTTAGGAAAGCACCCAGTTCTCTATTGGAAGGAATCTGGTTTTGTAAAAAAAAAAAAAAAAAAAAAATACTGTCACAGAGGAAAGAGTAGTCAAGCAAGGGAAAAGGTAAAAGACTGTTTGATATTAACAGAAGGAAAAGTGGGGGGCATCTTTCAGAGTAGGAGGTGTCGCTGGAGAAGAGTAGGCTGGGGGCTTGTGAGGACGACCAGTCTGGCGTGGGGATGGAAGAACACAGCTAGGAAGTGGTGGGTGCGCAGCAGAAAAATTTGGATCAGTCCTCCAGCGAGAAAACAAAACCATGCTTTTGACAGTAGGGGCCGTATGAAAGGGAAACTGGATATCAAAGGATGTTTTAAGAAGAGCTTTGGATGTCAGGGGAATGGAGCAGAGGGAATAAAGAGCAACCACTAAAAGCTTGGGAGGCCAGAGGTCCTCAGCTGTAGCCCTGACCGTGGGGGCAGCCAAGGCCAGAACTCGCAGTGGGAAGCAGGGCTTTTATTTTGTTATTTTAAAGGAAGGATGTTTACAGGCCACTCCAGGAAGAGGAGAGATTAGGTTTCACTGTCCCTGTGACATTGTGTAGTCAGTCATCGGCAGCCCTGAACTTGTCAAGTTGGTAGAGCTGAGGAAGGGGCTCCTTACATGGAAACCCCAAGACCACTGTTGACAAGGATGAGCCCAACTACTTCCTTTAGGGCAGCCAGGACCTGGACCAAGGTATGAGAACTTATGACGAGGGCTGGGAGAAATGTACATACTGCTGTGCAGAACTAGGATCCAGACCTCGGGCTTGTTACCATGCATTCCAACCAACCTCCCATCCCAGGTGTGTGCTTGAGGGTGGTTTGGGAGTTGGGCCTACTGCCATTGCCCCTGGTGGTCTAAGGTAGCTTTGAGAATGAATAAACCCACAGACACACACTGTCTACTTAACCTCCACATCGAATCCATCCTCCAGGACCTTGGAAGTTACTTCTTCCAACATTCACACCAAACCCACACCCCCCTCCCCACTGTGGTTCAGGCTTGGTCTCCACTGGCTCCCACAGCCCCCTGGCTGAACTCCCACTTTTGCTCTTATTCCCCAGCTTTCCCTCCACCAAGGCAGAGAAGGGAGAATGTTGTTTCTGAAATGCAGGTCTGGTTCTGTCCCTCTTCTGTTTGGAAGACTTTCTTTAACCTGAGGACAAAATTAGAAACCTTTCGACAGGTTTACAGAAGCCTTGTATAGATTTCAATTTTAAAGGAACCTTGTGTTAGTCACTCAACCATGTCCAACTCTTTGTGACCCCATAGACTGTAGCCCACCAGACTCCTCTGTCCATGATATTCTCCAGGCAAGAGTACTGGAGTAGGTAGCCATTTCTTTCTCCAGGGGATCTTCTCGACCCAGCGATCAAACCCAAGTCTCCCGCATGGCAGGCAGATTCTTTACCATCTGAGCCCCCAGGGAAGCCCAGTTTTAAAGGAAGGAAGGCTATTTACTTGGGTCAAAGGAAGAAAGAATAGATTTCCACAGTCATTCCTGCTTCACTGTCCTACTGCTAAATTATAGTCATCCTTATCAGTTTGTTGAATGTGTCAAGCTTTTTCCACCTCAGGCCCTTTGGACATGTTGTTGCCAATGCCTAGAAAACTTTTTTCTTATCCTCTCTCCATTTCTCTCCCCCTGCTGAATTCCTGCTCTTTCTTCCAATCTCTGAATAAATAGTCTTTTCCTCAATGTCTCAAGGTTTCTTACTACCTCTACATACCCCTGGAGAAGGCAATGGTAACCACTCCAGCACTCTTGCCTGGAAAATCCCATGGACAGAGGAGCCTGGTAGGCTGCAGTCCATGAGGTCGCTAAGAGTTGGACACGACTGAGCAACTTCACTTTCACTCTTCACTTTCATGCATTGGAGAAGGAAATGGCAACCCACTCCAGTGTTCTTGCTTGGAGAATCCCAGGGACAGGGGAGCCTGGTGGGCTGCTGTCTATGGGGTTGCACAGAGCCGGACACAACCGAAGTGACTTAGCAGCGGCAGCAGCAGCTACATATCCCTGCTTTTTCCTTCATATCCTTTGTCACAGTTTGCAGTTGGACTATCATTTGTATGCTTGTTCAGTGTCTGTCTTCTCCATTAACTGTCAACATCGTAAGAGCAGGGGCCATATCTATTTAATTCATCTTAGTGTTTCCAGTGCACTTTCAGTATTGATGATATCAAAGAATGAAAGATTGAATGGATATACTGTAGTGGGTTGATCTGTTCCTGTTGGTAATTCCATGTAGGTAAATTTAAACAGTTATTACCTTTTAAATTTGTTCATTCTGCAAATATGTAATGAGTGGTGAGTATGTGCAAGCAAGAATAAGGCCTGCCTGCTTTTTCAAGAGGATTTGGGTGGAAGCAACTATCTTATAATAAGCTAATATTCCACACAGTTGGAGAACTGTTTCAGTAGAGTAACAGACAAGATGGGCTGAGAGTGGTCTCCTGTGCTGGACTTCCAGGTAAAGTAGTAAGTATATTTTTCTGAAATTAAAGCTGCTAAGAATCTATGTATCAGGCAAGTGATTAACCATTCCCAAGTCTCATCAGACAGACATTAACCTAAACTGTAAGGAGTATAAGATAAGCTGTGATCTAGTTAATTGTAACATGAGGGCACGTGTTGGTGACAGATAATGTGATGGCTGATAAGTAACATTGAGAAGGAGAATCTGGAAATGCAGGAGTGTGCCATCGCCCTTCACCTTCTGGGGAAGTGGAGACCCTCGTTCCAAACGAATGCCTGCTCTCTGGGTACTGGGAGCCCTGCCATGGAGCAAGGGCAAACCAATCTGCTGCTTTCGTGTGGAACCCCTGTTCTGCCAGCTTTTCAAAAATGCTCTTTCCAGTTGGGAGACATTTAAAAACTGACCTCTCATAACTAGATGTGGCAAACAGAGGAAAGGGCTGACTTCTGGCTCTTTTAAAACTTTTTTAACTTTTTGTATTGGGATATAGTCGATTAACAATATTGTGAGAGTTTCAGGTGAACAATGAAGGGACCTAGCCATATATATATATATATATATAAAAATATATATTCACCAGCTCTTTTGAATTATGTTTGTAATTTAAGGTGATTGACCACTTTATTGAGTATATTAAATGTGTTCTCTCCTTTATAAATTATTTATGACAGGAAATAATGGTACAGAATCCAAGTCCATCACTACTAGAACTTGACTAACTCTGGAAAATGACCTTTAGATAGTTACTCTGAGATTGTCCTGCAAACGGTCCCCTTCACCTAAGGGCAGAAGGCTTTGAACTTTATTTCCTGACTTGATGAGTATTTCATGATAAACCAGTTCTGGCCCATTAACTTCATTTCTCAAAACGCAGGTTTTGAGTGTTTCCTAAAGGAGTTGCCACTAAAAATGGAATGAATTCAACTTGCTGGAAATAAAAATAGATCTGAACAGGGTACACAAACTTGATGAAAATAGTTTTGGAGATTTTTTTTTTCTTTTGATAGGGGATGTATGTATGTTTTACTTTGGAAGTCGTAAGTAACATTTTAATAAATAGCAATCAACATATGTCTGATTAACAACAACCTCATGTCTGATAACTATTAAGAATGCCCGTGAAATATGAGCCTACATCTCTCATTCTCCTTGGATCTTCTCTAATTTATCTAGAAAATTAAGCAAGGGAGGTAATGTTCCAAGGAAGCTGTTCTCTCTCCTGTGGGGGATCCAGTGGAGGACAAAATAGACTGTATTTTTGGAGATAATCGAATGAATTCGCCATAGCAGGTTGTGTCCCTGCTGATGCTTCCATATAGATAAATGTAAGCAGTTGTTATCTATTAAATTTGTTCATCTACAGACAATTAATGAGTGGTATGAACAAGCCAAGAACAAGGCACTCTTCCTGTATATCTATATATAGATTACTGTTGTTTAGTCACTAAGTCGTATCCAACTCTTGTGATCCCACGGGCTGTAGCCCACCAGGCTCCATGGAATTTTCCAGGCAACAGTACTGGAGTGAGTTGCCACGTCCTACTCCAGGGGAACTGTCTGACCCAGAGGTTGAACCCATTTCTCCTGCATGGGCAGGAAGATTCTTTACCATTGAGCCACCAGGGCAGCCTCTATGTCGATAGATGTATGCAAAATGAATCTGCGCAAACCTGCCCGTGCTGGGAGTTTGAGAACCAGAAGCACATTGTAGAATTCCATATTGGAAGGTATGGTATCTCATTCAAGGAAAATCTGCAACTCCTACTTCAATTTGAATAAATAGGCGGATAGGAATGATCACTGGGGTACACAGTATTTAGGTGTCTTCTTGAGGTTTTTAGAATGATTCTTTCATACCTTTTTAAAATCGACAGTATACGAAAGATAAAATTTCCCAGATGTTTCAGCTAATTGCTCCTTCTAGGTAAAGAGTGGCCCCATTTCTTGATCTGTCTGATGATGACTTTTCATTTAGCCCTTTCTGCCATAAACCAACCTAATTTGAAATGAAAAATTTCACTGAAGCATACATAGCCTGCAAACCAATCACAGCCGTGCACCTTTGGAACGGTTTGGTAGAACCCACAGTTGTATTTTAAACAAAAGACTTGTGATCTTAATTCACAGTTGAAATAACAATTGCTCCTAAGTGGTACTTATTATTTTAAAAAGTTTAGACATTCCAATAACAGTAATCAAGAGCACTTATGTTTGCTTTAAAGCAACACGAATGAGGAGTAATTGTTTAACACTTGCTCGGTTCTTTCCTGACTGTACAAGGAGGGAGGTTTTCCTCCAGTCTTCACTGCATTCCCTGTTGATACCTTTCACTGATAGTCTTTCTAGATAATCAGAGACTTAGAAGCCCTCCTGGCTTGGTGTTAAGCACATGTGTGCTAAGTCACTTTAGTCATGTCTGACTCTTTGCAAACGAATGGGCTGTAGCCCCTCAGGCTCCTCTGCCCGTGGAATTCTACAGGTAAGAATACTGGAGTGGCTTGCCATGCCGTTCTCCAGGGGATCTTCCTGACCCAGGGGTCAAACCCACTTCTCTTACATCTCCCTCATTGACAGCTGGGTTGTTAAGCATTGGAGGAATAATTCTCTTCCAAGACCAACATATCAGGTAGGGTTTAGTATAAGCAAATAGGTTTAAACCAGGCACAGAGCTTTGAGGCTTAGTTCCTGGCTGCTCAGGAGATTGTTTGCCTTGGGTATCAGTTTTCTAAACTGTGAAGGAAGAATTAAATTGCCAAGGCATTTTGTACACACGGAGATGACCCTGTATTCGAGAGCTACATCAGTACCCTGGGAATGGAAGGCACTAGCATGTCAGGCTTAATACTTGGTATAGTGCCTTGTGGTTTATGGCAAGTGACGTGATTTATAGGCCAGATAGAGCTTTAAATGCATATATGTATATGTGAGAGTCTTGCATTGACTTTGCATGCAGAAAGTCCTTGAAAGTTGGGATTTTCTAAATATCCCAAATGGACTGGCCAGAAGTCCATAGTGCCAGGACAGCAAGATAATGGGACAAGGCAGACACCTTTCTAATTCTCCCTTGTCTCTGGCTGGTCAGTCTAAACTTTGTGGACCCTGTTTCCATCTTTTTCTTCCCCAAGGTCTTCCAGTCATCCTGTTAAAACTATTCCTCCTCCCATTTGCATGTTCCTTGGTGTGGTGCTTCTCCTGTTCTGCTTTGTTTGAACGGCCTGGTGTTGGTCTCCCCTGGGAGAGGAGGAGCCTGGAGATGCTAGACTCTATGTCATTCATTTTTTCTCTTGCATCCATTGCCGTGCATGTGTGCCTTCTTCATGGGAAGTGCCCAGTAGATATTTATTGAGTTGAAATAAATCTGCATATCAGGCCAGCAGGGGCTAGTCTTCCAAAGCATTGTGTGTGCCAGAGAGAAGCTGATCTCAAACATGATGGAAAATGTCCTGAGCNTCTTGCATCCATTGCCGTGCATGTGTGCCTTCTTCATGGGAAGTGCCCAGTAGATATTTATTGAGTTGAAATAAATCTGCATATCAGGCCAGCAGGGGCTAGTCTTCCAAAGCATTGTGTGTGCCAGAGAGAAGCTGATCTCAAACATGATGGAAAATGTCCTGAGCCCTCACAGCATGGTTCCACTATGTTGTCTTTATACTTTAAGGAACTTGTTGGGCCCATAACAGAGTGTTTCATCTACTAGATGGATTTAATTGTGAGGATTGTTAACCTGGACACCTCTATTAAATTCCACTTATAGAATGAGTAAAATAAAAAGGTCTTACTCTATAGCACAGGAAACTATATCCAATATCCTGGAGTGAACCATGATGGAAAACCGTATGTAGACGTATAACTGAACCACTTTTACTGTGCACTGGAAATGAATACAACATTGTAAATCAACTGTACTTCATTTTTAAAAAAATTCAACTTAATAGAAATTTTGAAATCCTTTTTAAAATTTTTCAAAAATTAAAAAAAATCCATTTATAAAGTTCTAAGCATAATACATATTTGTAAAATTTCAAACTTCTAAGAAAATGCATAGGATGGAAAAAATTAGAATTAACCTCTCAAATCTGCAGGATCATTTGTTATTCCAGGATAATTATAGCTAAGACTTCCTTATTTATTTTTCCATTATTTTCCACATGCTTTTCCGTTTCCTTTGTCCATGTCGGTAACATAGACTTGCCTCTATCAATAGACTCTATCGGTGATTCCAGAGTCTTCCCTAATGTGGGCAGATTGTTTACACTTCATCCTATTGAGGGCTGTTGAGACAGTTGCCAATTTCTTGCTATTGCAATGAACTCTTGACACACCCGACTGTGTCACTCAAATGGTCTGTTTTGCTGAGTCAAGCTAGGAGTACAGTCTCCCTATTTTTTTCAGCATACATTTTCTGACTACCTGCTGTGTGTCTGGCACTTTGGTTCCAGAGTTTTCCAGACCACACAAAGATAAATTAGACATTGACTGCACTGTCAAGAAACTCATCACCTGGTGGGGAGAGCTGACTCTCCACAAGTAATTGTACATGGTGAATGGGAACAGAGACTAGAGGGACTTGTGAGGTGTGCGGTTCCCTGCATGCAGAACACTCAGACCTGCTAGTGGGTTTCAGGAAAGGCTTTGCCAAGAAAGGGCTGGGCTTTTAAATCAGGTGAGGGGGGTGGAGGTCTGGAGAAGGACATTTTAGGACAAAGGATAAAACAGTGGTGCAGTTGGATTGTAGGATGTTGGTGGGGGGGGAATCATGAGGGGATGGGGAAGAGGAGAACGTGGGGGCTGAAGAGATGACCCGGGACCAAATTGCAGAGCAAATACACTTGCGTTAAGGGGTTTGGAGGAAACCTCTGAATGAGAAAGAGTTTGGAGTTTTTTTGAGCTTCTTTCTCATTCTACTGTATTCAACGCAAGTATGAAAGACATTGCTGCATATTCAGATCCGTATGTTTTAGAAAGTATGCTCAGCCACTAAGTCGTGTCTGGCTCTTTGCGACCCCATGGACTGGAGCCCACCAGGCTCCTCTGTCCATGGGATTTCCCAGGCAAGAATACTGGAGTGGGTCACCATTTCCTTCTCCAGGGGAGTATTCCCCATCCAGGAATCGAACCCATGTCTTCTGCTTGGCAGGCAGATTATTTACCACTGAGATCCCAAGGAAGATCCCTTTTAGAAAATAGTTCCCTGCTATTTCAAAGAAGCCTTGCTAATAGGCCAGTTCAGGAGTAGACTTGCTGTTACCGTGGGCATCGCTTTTCAGTAGGACAGCCCTGGATTCTGGTAACCCTGTTGTCTCTCTAGCTATCCCCCACCCCCTCCTTTCTCTCCATCTGCTTAGAGTCTGTGCAGAGAGGGCAAGCATTTTCTCTGGATCCTACACATAAATGGGTAAGACTGGTCCCTGAGGACGTCAGCCTGCAACCTTTAGACTGTGAAATCCATTTAAAAAGGGATCAGGAAAAGAAAATCAGAAAGAATGGAGAAAGATTGTTTAGATGGGATGGTTTATATACAATTAGTGGCCTTAATTTTTATTTCCTGGAAAGGGTTTATGAGAAAGACATGAAAGGTAAATTCTCCTGTGAAGTGCTTAGAGAATTGCCACTCTATCAGTAGGGAAAGCGCAGACCAGGGCAGAAGTACTGTGAATTTAAAGCACCCTTGGTTTAAATTCCTCAGGTAAGCCCGCTAGTCATGTCTCCCCAGTGCATGTTTATCCAGATGTCCTTTTGGGATGCGACAGGACTGATTTTTAATGACTCCAAACTGCCTTCCCTAGGCACCCAGAGGCTGCGTTTTGCTGACTGTGGAAGCCCTTTGTGTGCGCTCCATGGCTGCTGTGCATGAGGAAGTTTCAGCATTCATTCCCTGTCTGGAAGCCTGCCCTTGTCAGTTTCTCCATCTCTGAAATGGGGATTATAACATCTCTTGTAGGTCCTTCTTTGCTGTAACAGATAATTTTTCTTTTATTAAGAAAAATAAAGATTTATGGTGTTAAAATATGCACATCCAAAATAGCTTTCAGCGCTGTTTGGCTGTCTTTGCCTGAATTTCACCATGTCTATAAGTGAGATTCAGCGTTTTCTGGTGGACTGTGAATGGATGCTACTAAATGAGCTTGTCATTCTCTGCTAAAGGTCCAAATGTCCTTGGATTCACCTACAATGCATTGCATTGCATGCATATTCCAGAGTGCTAGATACAGGATATGCCCAGTTTCAGTTTTGCCCTTGAAAGCAGCAGCTCCATAAGGGACTTTGGCAGACACAGCCACTATGGCTCAGAACCCTGTAGAAGTCCTGGGGCCTTGGGCTCTGGCTCGGCTGCAGCCTTCCCCCATGTGTGTGAGTGCCTGGGCAAGGTGCTGCCCCAGGGCTCTCAGGATCTCCTCTGCAGAACCCCAGCTCTAGGACTCATCAAGAGGAATCCACCTGGTGCTACTTTCACTTCTCCCACGTGTGGACAGATTTGGGGAGTTTTCCTTTGTTGTCCATGATTCATATTTCCAGACCTACTGGTGATTATACAAGAAGCAGCCGGAAGTCTGATCCAGATGGCTTTGGAGTACATCTTGTCATTCTGAGGACCTGGGTCTCTGGTGTGGAAGCTGGGCCAGTTGGGAAGTCTTCCTGAATTGAGGAGAGTACTTGGTGTCCCAGGGGGACTCCAGGGTGGGTTCATTCAGGGTCTCTGTGGGCTGCCTCCAGGGCTGAGAGGGGACAGAAAATGATGCTCCCTGGGGTCCCCCAGCCCCTACTCTGCCATCTCAAACAAACGTTCTTGTTGTATATCTGATTTGCCTGCTGGTTATGGCCTATGATTTTAAGGTAAGGGTTCTGCTGCTTTAAAAAATAGTGTTTAAAACCTCGAGTTTATGTACTCTGCGATTTTGTATCCTTGCACAACCTTGGCGCTGTCTTATCTCATTCTCCATGAAATTGGAAAATGCATTTGTCACCAGGGCCCAGCCCCCAGACTGAGTTGATATTTACAGAGTTGCCAGGATTCCTCAGATGGGTAGCCACTGACCTTGTTTAGTTGTATCAAAGTCTTTTGGTTTTGTATATAGCTTATTTTTAAATCATTAGTATGTGTTATGAAAACTTCTTTATTTCCAGAAAATAAATCTTTTAAAAGGTAATTTCTTTAAAAGAGAGAGAGAGAGAGAGACAAATACTCTGAATAGTATTTTTTGGGTAATAAATCCCTGTATTTAGTATCTGGAAAATTTCTGGAAACTGTGTTCTCTGATCATCTCTCACATCCCGATCTTCCCGGCCCTTCAGACCATGTATAGCATTCTGCTACCCGAACCTTCTAGTTTCTCACTAATGGGAGCCAGCTCACTCCCACGCTCTCGACTGCTGGAAGCATTTTTCAAAAACAAGAATCTTCCCAGTGACTCCCCTGACTACAGTTTTGCCCCCAAAGGGTATTCTGTCCATCTGTGTCCTGAATTCTCTGACTCATTTGGTAACCTTGATTGAACATCCATGATGTTTCAGACACTGCTAGACCCTCAAGAATCAAGGGTGGTAGGGATGCGGGGGGGGAAAAAAAAAAAAAGAGCCCTCATGGAGATGTAGTGCCTACTCCCTGGAATTCTCATCTCTCTTCTGCTTGATGAAATGTGGGCTTACCTTTCCATTAACCAGCTCAGATAGCATCTCTAGTGAATTCATCTCTTCACTTCGGCCAAAGAGCTCTTCTTTCTCATTGCTGACGCACTTTGCACATATGTCTATTCCCAGTCTTCCACATCACAGCTCTTGTAGATAGCTGTCTATTGGATGTATTACACACCTCAAAGTGCAGCACGTGACTTATATGTGTCACTGTATCCCCAGCGTCTGGTCCAACTGGATACCTACTGGTTGTTCAAAAAAATGTTTCCCATTTCTTTCTGATCTTTCCTATCTAAGCTGAAAATAACTTATTCCTCCCCTTTATGACATGTATTTTTCTCCGTGTTTACAAGTTATTTGTGTAACTGTTCTCTATCCCCTACTAAAACGTAAGCACCCAGTGGGCTGGTCACTTGTCTGATGCATCACTGCATTCCTAATAGAGCCACACAAATAAGATGGGCCTGGTGCATTTGTGGGTCTTATCACAGTTTGTTGGAGAGAGCCGAGGCCATCACTGAGGAACTCCCTTTCTGAGAACATGAGCTGCCTTCCTTGGTTTGCCATCTAGCCAGTGGTCATCACCTAGGGATGAGGCCTAGAAAAGCCTGAACTCTCTACTGTTATCTATTCAAATAGAGCAGACAAGGGGAGTGTACGTTACATGGATTCTGCTTATACCTTGTAGTCATTTGATTAAATAGAGTGTGAGAGATTAAAATGCCACTCTAAGCTCAATTTGATGGTCTAGATCTTCCTGTGACTTGAAGGTGAATCTCTGCCACCTAAATTTATAGGTTTGTTTCTAGGGGCAAGAGTTTGCAGTACTTGGAGGAAGATACAGAAATCTCAGCATTTTGGCTTACTCACCTAAAGGAAGAGTCACCCCTTCTTAGAGAAATGAAAGCCTCTTCATCCTCTGTCCTTAGGAGAAAAGGCTGGGTCTTTCCAATGAGTATTACACCTTGAACCTGCCAAGTTCATCAGTTTTAGGGTCTCTCTTGGGCTCAAGTACTACAACTGGGGCTTTGGTGAGGTCAAAGCCCTGGGCCATGTTGCGCTTTGGTGACGATTTCAGGCCATCATGGGCCTCATGGGACTTGGCAATGGAAACAGGTAAGTCTGTAGTTCACCCATCGCCCCCTTCAAAGTCATCTCGTTCTCTTCTGGTGTGTGAGTGTGATGGACATTGTTTTACTTTCGTTCAGCTCTTACCCTGCTCAAACGCTGTTTCATGGAGCTCTAGACCTCTGTTAGTGGTGAATGATTGTTGACAGCACGTAAGCTACTTAGAGACCTTGTGGAACAAGAGAGCGGTCATGCCTTGCACCTTCTCCCCCTTCTCAGTTTATTAGCTTTGGAGATGGCTGTCAAGTTGTCAGTCATGATGAGGACAGCTTTGCGACAGCCGCCCCCTGCCTCCTGGGATTGATGCAAAATCTGCTTTCCTCAAGAAGAGCTACAACCCTGCATGTCCAGATGATCATTCTTGCCCTACCTGCAGTCGCCACTCTACCAAGAAATGTATTGTGGATGGACCATTCTCAGCTGCCTGTGAACCAACAGCTCAGCCATTGGTGGTAGAGCTAGAACTGTGTTGCTTGGCCACATCTCCAGGCTTAGGGGATAATGCCCAGATAACCTGCTGTATGCCTTGGGCTTCACATCATTTGCTTGACTCATGCCCTTGATAGACCCATACCTGATGACCTAGTGCTAGACCTTGCTCTGTGTCTTGGGGAAACTGAGTCCAGGATGGTCTCTCATAGCACCTAATATATTCAAATTAAAAAGAACCCAGTAGGGCTTCCCTGGTGGTCCAGTGGTTGAGAGCTGGCCTTGTAATACAGAGGACACTGGTTTAATCCCTTGTCCAAGAAGATCCCAAGGCCAAGGAGCAACTAAGCCCATGAGCCGTAACTATGGAGCCCATGTGCTGCAACTGCTAAAGCCCGTGCCCTGAAACCCTTGCTTCACAACAAGAGAAGCCACTGCAGTGAGAAATTGAACACTGCGACCAGAGAGTAGCCACCGCTTGC
Source organism: Neotragus moschatus (assembly GCA_006410615.1). Classification (NCBI taxonomy): domain Eukaryota; kingdom Metazoa; phylum Chordata; class Mammalia; order Artiodactyla; family Bovidae; genus Neotragus; species Neotragus moschatus. Next base: position 1,520,609 of record SJYA01001621.1, on the reverse strand, counting down.
TGCAACTAGAGAAAGCCCACAAGCAGCAGTAGAAGCCCAGCAGAGCCATAAACAAATAAATCACCAAAATTATAAAACAACAACAACAAAAGCCAGTCCAGTCATAGGAAAGGAAGTTTTTCTTTCTAGTTAAGATTTAGAAAACTACTAGAGATGGGAGAATATTGTCTTTTCGTTGTTGTTGCTCACTTACCTCTTTGTGGGATAATTGAGAAAATATTGTAGCCTCAGTCACAGGAGACAGCTATCAGCCATCGGTCTGACCAGAGAGTCCAAGAAGATGAAAGTAGTACTGCTTCAGAAAAGAAGTCCGGCAGACCTAGGCAGCACTGTTCACAGTGAGTAAAGATAGCAGCCGGAGACCGGGTCTGCAGGTGGGGGGTGTTTTAAAGGGCAAGAGGACTGGGGGTTAGAAGGCATAGGTCTGCACCTACATCATCATTGCCCTACACAATCGCCTGGCTCCCTCTGGAATGCATCTGGAGAGAGGAGCTGGGGAGAAGCCCCTGAGTCTCTAGTTTGAACCCCCTTCAAACATTGCTTTGAAACCTCAGATGATATCTGCCAACTGGAGGGAGAGAGATTCTGACTGTGGTTAATACTCACCATTCCTTACACAATGCCAGCACCACCCAGAGCAGTTCAGAACATTTTAATTTCCTCCTAAAATGTGATTTTTGTTTTGCACTGTGTAAGCCCATCAGATTGTAGAGATTTAAATAAGTGGAGAATGTTATTTAAGTGGAATCTCATAGAAGACACACCCAGGGATCATTCTCATTCATATTTTTCCATTTCTTTTGGCAGCAATGATGTGGTATTTCTAGTTTTCATTATTATGGAGTGTTCTGGGGGCATATCCTTTGTGGGTTTAGATTCCAGAGTAGCATATCTGATTTATACTTGATAAAGCAGTATTTGCCAAGTAATTTTGCTGAAAAGCAGCCACTTCAGTGAAAAGGAAAGAGCATGCTATAAAAAGAACAGAGCATGTTATGGAGCTGCAGTCAAGTTCATTGGAATAAAAAGACCTTGGCTACCAAGAAGTCTGGAGACTGATAATTTGTTTGATTAGACTTAAATTTCTATTTTATTTCAGATTTTTTGGATAGTATGCCAGCCTTTAAGTAAACTGAGTTCCATATTTGCTTATTACCAAGACCCTTAATCATTTCTTTCCTATAGGACTGATCACACCAAGCTAAACAATATAGGTGACTATACATCTGTTGTAACCATGGAAACAATAGTTGATGATTTATTAAACAATCTTTCTCCTAACCCCAAACAATACATTGTGTTGGCACAGGTTCCCTGGAGGATTGGATTTTGCCTTATCTTACAGACCAACAGTAGCCTTATTTCTCTCTTGGTTTGTTTGGTTATTTGACTATGGTGTTGACTTCTTCAAACATAAAAGCCCATCCTTGGGATCACCAGGAAGTGTTTAAAAGCATTTCTAAAAAGTGTTTCAAATATAATTTTAACTTGTGCCCTTGTATTACAAATAGTGAAAAACTGAACCTTTCATTTTCCCTTTGAGTCTGTTGGGTATGGAACCATAGAAACAGTGCTTGTGGTTTGAATAATGGATGGATCAACAGTAGCTAGCTGGGTACTCAGCAAAGGTGTGTTGACTCTGCTTTCCTTGAAGCAGTTCTCTTTATGTGAAGTTGCATGTGGGTCAGTAGAGACCATCATGTGAGTCCTCCCTAGAGTTCATCTGTTAGGCCTGTCAGACCATGGGGGCTGGGTGGGATCGATAACTCAGTCCCGGAGCTCTCATCCCAGAGGGCTCTGTGATGTCCTTTGTCTGGGCACCATGGCTGAGGCCTGCCTCTGGGAAGTAGGAGCCTGTGCGCCAAGCCCCAGAGCAGCCTGGGCTTCCTTCATTAAACAAGCTCTTGAATCACGCCCAGGCAAGTGGCAGTTGTAGCAGCGCTGACGGACGCCCATTTTGATGGCAATTTGGCAGGAAGTCAAACTTTGGCCCTAAAGCAGAGGTGGTGCAATTAGACAGCTGAGATGCATTCTCTAAACACACACTTTTAATTGATTTCAGCTTGTTCAGTTCACAAAGATAGAGCTCTGACACATAGCAGCCTTCTTAGAGGGGCTTATTTTTACTTTTCCTTTATTCAGCAGCGTAATTCAACAGCAACAGAAGCAACAATAATACAGAACTCTAAAGAGCGCGTATTTGGCATGGCTTGGATACAAAAAGTATTATTAAGAACTAATGAGTGAGATAGTTAGATGTTAACCGGAAAAGCATTAATGAGCAGAAGAGAATTCTGGCATAAACATCTGTTTCTGAAGCAGATGTTACCTTGTCAATCTGCTGAAGAAAAGCCTATGGAAATGGAACAGTGGATCATTTTAGGTACGAGGAGGGACAGAGCTATGTTGGAAGGCTTTCAGACGCTGTTTTTGGCTGTTCTGAAACTCACAAATGCCGGTGTGTGTTGAGGCAGTGAATTTTGGGGGTCGCTTTGGGAGTGACAGAAGGTATCGAACGGAGGCATGTTATGTATAGAGGCAGATGACAGCGAGTTGGAGGGCACTGATGCCTGGTTCACACTGAGAGGTTGAGAATTCACGTTAATTCAGTAGCCTGTCTCCTGTTCCATCTTGCGTAGTATACCACAGTCCTTGTGATATACACATACTTGGACTTGCGGCTACTGTCATCTTCCTGGGCTACAGAACCTTCCCTCCACCGCCACCACCACAATTACCTAACTTTTGGCTGACTTGCTGGATAGCTTGCTTCTGTAAATGACTAAATGACTGATAATGGTCACACTTTCTGAGAGGAAGCAGTGAATATATTTCAGCAGCTTTCAGTCTTTCATCCAAGTCACTAAATGGCAAGATTTTCAAGGATCCCCAGTCAAGGCTAGTTTTTTTTTTTTTCCCCCCTCACTTTTTCCACCTTTACATGACCCTGAGTTAACAACTGACTCATTCATATCCACCAAGAGTCAGCTTGGTTTGCGTCACTTTCACTTAGTATCATGGAACAAACTTAGAGCTGGCAGGGAGTTTCAGGATCACCTCTTGGTCCAAACAGTTGAATAGAATAAAAAATAACAACGGTCCTGAAGGTGATTCACTCAGCAGTACCCTGGTGAAATNATTCATATCCACCAAGAGTCAGCTTGGTTTGCGTCACTTTCACTTAGTATCATGGAACAAACTTAGAGCTGGCAGGGAGTTTCAGGATCACCTCTTGGTCCAAACAGTTGAATAGAATAAAAAATAACAACGGTCCTGAAGGTGATTCACTCAGCAGTACCCTGGTGAAATAGTCAGTCCCCAGAACCCAGGCTCGGGTCCCAAGCTCTCCCCACTTCACCCCATTCTAGGACAAAACTTCATCCTTTTCTTACCCATTGAACGTCAAGAAGGGGGAATCTTCTCTTGAAGGAAAAGTAAGTCTTTTGGGAGAAGAGCCTGGACTTGCCCTATCTGGTGCTCTGAACTGGGAAGTAGGGACCAGGGCAAGTGTGAATCTGGCCTCTGGGCCGTATAATTAGAGGTTGCCATTGCAGGGTTCATTTGTTTATTCTGATCTGCCCTCAGAACGGTCATAGGCGTGATAATTGGGGATTGTTTTTTTTTTTTAAGCATTCATCTTTGGGAAGCTGTGTTTACCACCAGAGTGACGAGGTGTGGCTCCCCCAGTGGCGTGCTAGGAACTTGGTGCTTGTTATTGCTGGTGGGGTTCAGAGAAACCCTGCAAATCAGTCCTGATTCTAGGGACCCAGAGTCTGCAGTGATGGTTTTTACTGCAGTTGGATGGGCCTTCCTTCCTTAAAAAAAAAAAAAAAAAAGAGTCACTCTAAACTTTTGAAGGATAATTTCTTGATCAGGGGGATCTTCTCCATTTGCAGCTCTGCCATGGCTTTCTTCCTGGGCTCCACGGGCTTCTGCCTGGAGACGGCTTAGAAGGTGTCCCCAGGGCTGGTCTGTGCATATTTAGACATCCCTTCCATCGTGCATGATGTTTATAAAAGATAGAGGTCTCAACCCTGCAGACATGATGATTCATCCCCTTTTCTCCATGTGTGTGTGTATGTGTGCGTGCGTGCGTGTTGTTCATGCAAGAAAGAGCATGAACAAAGCCATAGCTGCAGGAGACAGGATGATTTCCCAAGTTAGCAAGGGCTGTATTCTTCTGCAGACTTCCCTCTCACGCAGAATTAAGGAAGGCCTTGCTGAAGAGTAGCCGCTCATCTTTACTGTTTCCCCAGAGCACAGGCATTTACTCATCAGCATTAGGGGCTTTATATTCTCCCGAAGAGAAACTGGCAAAGCTCATCTTAACAGAAAGTTCTAAATTAACTCCCCCCTCTTTTTTTTTTTTAAATGCTTGAGGTGCTGATTCATTTGCTTGAAAGAACCTCTGCGTCTGTCATGTAGCTCCTGGCGAGTCAGAAGTGGGCTTTATGTTACGTTGCGGGGAGGTTTCTTTCACACCCCATCGGTGTTCGTGCAGGGACAAGTACTGGGCACACAGTGGATGCACGTGGAGCTTGTGTCGGGTTAGGCACTAGGGAGGTCCCCCTAAGGGGCTGCCATTTTAAAGGTGTCCCTTGTGTTCATGATTCATCGTCTCCCTGACGGCCTTTCTTTCACCTGCCTGGCAATGACACAGGAAAAAAGGAGATTCAAGCAATGTTGCCATGCCTTTGGGTTTTCTTCCTTAAATGACTCCTTCGGTCATTATTCAGTGTTGATGGAAGAAGCTATGGATGGAGTTCTTAAAAGAAAACAAAAAACAAAAGCTTCTTTCTTGCTTTACAGAGTGAGTGTATGTCCTCCCTGGTGGCTGTGTTGTCCTTTTACCAGTTTACTAGCCCATTTTGCTCTCACGACCCACCCATCACCTCCTTTGACCCTTATACCAACCCTCAGAGGTATATGTTACTAACCAGACTTGGAAGGTTATGGAAATTCTAGAAGTTACTCAAGGTCACACTGTTAGTGGGTGATGAAACTAGAGCTTGAACTAAGATCTTTTTCACTCCCAAGGCCATATTTTCCCCACATGACACAACTGTTTGCCCCCGAAACCCCTGCCGCTTCATGCTACACCAGTGCTGAACTCCATGGACACTGGAGCACGCCGGCATGGCTCTTGCACCTGTGGCTTTGTTCCTGCCTTTTCTTTCATGAGTAACACTGCACACGCACGCACACACACTGAGCTTTCTTTGTTTACGCTCCTGAAGCTGATCTCTCAGATCTTGGCCCAGACAAGACTCCTGTGAGCAATGTTGCACAGCTCTTGTCTTGGCCCCTGCTCTTGTCCATGCAGAGTCCCCATGACCCTCTGCCTCGCTCCCTGGTGGTTACAGCACTTTCCATATCATGCTGTGTATATTGCCTGTACCCAGCATGTGAGCGCCTTGAGGTCAAGAACCTTGTCCAGAACCTGGCACATGTGGGCTTTGCTAACTCACTGCAGATCTGAACTGAAGCAAGTTGGTAATGGGAGATTGCAAACCTGTGTGGCATTGATAATTCAGATGGCCTGAACTTGTGGAGCTGACACAGGCTGCATCCTTGAGTGGGTCTGGAAATGGCCCACTGGCACAAGACATCTGTGTCTTTCCCCTTTTCAATCACTGTGACAATCTCCACAAGCAAAAGGTTTGAAGAACTATAACATTTATGGCTCCCTGGCCATAAATTCACTGCAGAACACATAAAAAATGCCATTCCCACAGGGTTATGGCAGAGATTCGGTATAGCAAACATCTGCATGTGAGCAGTAAACCTAACCTCTGGTGTGCGGCGCTCGACTCTTATCGACATATATTAACATTAGTGACAATCAAATGTGATTATCTGAGATGGCATTCTATCTGCCAAGTGCAGACTTATGGCTTTAAAAACCCAATTTGCCTTCCTTCTCGTATGTTGTTTTTATATGACTCGAATCACATGAAGAAATTTGTGTTGAGTGTGGCTGTGCTTTATTTTTTGGTGGATCTGGCATAAGAATAAATTTTCAGTCCTTAGATTGATTTAGGCTTTCAAAAGTTTGTTCAACAGCTGAGTGAATTTCAAAGCATGGTTACTTTACATTTGAAGACACTACTGGGAGTCAGGAAGAAGCTGTAGACTCTAATAATGGCTGATAGTTTTTTGATTGAACAGGTTTGTAATTAATTTATAAGATAGTTGGAGTATAAATTGCTGTCATCATTATTATTTTTTCTATTTGGAGTTGGCAGAATTTTTTCTGTAAAGGGCTAAATAGTTAATATTTTAGGCTCTTCGGGTCTTTATGCTCTCTCAAGTGTACTCTTGTACACTTGAGACTGACAATAGACAATCCATAAATAAGAGAATTTGTGTTCCAATAAAACTTGATTTACAAAAATAGGCAGCAGGCTATAGCTAACCCCTGATTCAAACAAATACAGATTTTTCAAAGCGCTTGTGGGTAATTGTGGAAACCTTTTCAGACCTTTTGGGAATGGACCTCTTATCTGACTCCCATTCTACGTGGTAATTTCTAAAGTGGCTGAATCAAGTTACAGTGTTAAAAGGTAAATCAAAATTTTATTCTTTATCCTAGTGCCCTGGTTCTTCCCCCCGCCCGCCCCCATGATTCTTAAGATTTATTTGATTTTGATTCATCAGTTGCATAGGATGCAACTGCTGAATAGGATGCAACAGCTGCTCACTACAGCGAAAAATTGAAGAGAGGAGAGGACAAACGCTGATCTGGTGGCATTACCCCGAGTTCTTTTCTTTAAGTTCTCTTTTAAAGTTTTGTCTTAGCGTGAGCTCTTGTATTTGAATAAGTAGAGTTTCAGATGAGCAGAAATGTTTAGGCATCTGAATGCAGGAGCTTAGAATCAGAATTCCTCTTAGACTTAATCCCAGCATCTCTGTGCAGTGCTTTCTCCATTTCACACCGGGCTACATAATTATAAAAATGGGCATGCTCTAGCAGGATATTACAGAGACCTCATGGGTGATGGTTAGGTTGCTGTATGGCAGAAAGGTTTCTGGTTTCACCATATGAAAAGGATTATAGAGCTAAGAGCAAGGTAAATATCTGAGCGTGTACCTTGTAATACTACTTTTTGTATTGCTTTGGAGTTATTTTTTGTGTGTCTCCAGTGAGTGAGACCACTGCATTTGCGTTGTACCCTTCCAGGTGACTTATGCAGCTGGCAAAAAACATGACCCAGGATAACAACTTGGCAAGTGGAGCCTATGTAATGTATTCTTATGCCTCCTCCTCTGCTATTTTGTTTCCATCTTGTAATTTCACATGGTTTTCAAGTTGCCCTCCCAGGTGTAGTAGCTGCTGCCAGCTAAAGGCTAAGCCAGTGGCACTCCTCATCCATATCTTTGCTGCTTATCTTTGCAAATAAGTGGTCAAATGTTGGAACTAAGGGAAAAACACTAAATGTGGAAGAGGCTTGTGACTTTCATCACAGGACCAAGTATTCTGATTTTTCACGTCCCAGTGCATGTGGTAACAGACCAGAAGAACATTTGGAAGATAGCTTGGGCCAGTGATTCCCAAAATGTGGTCCTCAGACCTTCTATATCAGTATCACTAGAAAGCATGTTAGAAATGCAAAATCTCAGGCCCTATGGCCAAACCACTAACTTAGAACCTTTACATGTTGGCCAAAGAATCTGTCTTAATAAGGCCTCCAGCTGATTATTTGGCATAGTCATTTGAGAAGTACTTGATTCACCAATCAGCTCTGTCTAGTCTTTTTTTTTTTTTTTTTTATCCGTGCCACCTGGCATGCAGGATCTTAGTTCTCTGGTCAGAAATTGAATCTGTGCCCCCTGAAGTGGAAGCATGGAGTCTTAACCACTGGGCCGCCAAGGAGGTCCCATCTAGTGCATTCTTATGTTTATGGAAATCGAGGGCAGGAAATGTGCCACCCTAAACCAGCTAGCTGGGCATGGGGATCTGGTGACCTGATTTCTAGTCCAGCACTCTGCTCAGTAACAGTGCCAGTCTAGATGAACTCTGAGGAGACCAAGGGCCTTAAAAAGAGTGATGATATGGGGCCAACGTTTATGCCATGGCGGAGGGGTGCTGAAGGCGGGAAGAAATGGGAGGATTCGTGATTGTGAGCTCTCGCTCTCCTCCTACCTTGGGCAGCCGCAGTCCACTTAAAAGCCTGGTGGCCCTGCTCTCAAACTTCATCTTGTAAATAAACAGCTCCCTGGAACATCCTCGCTGAGCTTAGCAACAAGGGAGGAGGGAGTGAGGTGGGGCGGGAGGAGCCTGGGCTCTCCCATTACCATCATGTCAGTGTGATCACTGGGAATTACTGTTGAGGATTAAGAGTCACTTGGGGATAATTCAGCCAGGCTGGAGAGAGAAACACACACAGGCACACACATACACACACACACACAAACATACACACACACATATACACACACACACAATGTAAACAGATTGCTAAAACTCATGACAGAAAACAAACAGCATAGAGGAAAAAAAAATGAGTGGAACTAAAAGGGCCTGAATTTTGAATAGGTGGTAGAGGCTCCCGAATGATCTGTTTCCTAAACACTTTGGGTGAAGTTGTATACACAGTGACTAGAGCGGAGCAGCTGCTTCCCCAACTCGGTGCATTGCTCTGTTGCAGAACTCCTAGCTTCCTTCTCCTCCAGGCATCTGTTACTGAGAACACTTGAAGGTTCTGCCAAGAGAACTCAAAGCTGGCAAGAGACTACTTGAAATTTAGAAAATCTCTCTCTCTCTCTCACACACACACACACACACACACACACACACTTCTGAAAAGATACAGCAAGTCCCAGAGAAAAGTGTGGGATGTTTCCCAATATCCAGACCTCTTTTCTTAAAGAGGTCAAACACATTATCCTTCTCCTTTGATGACCTTTGCCCTTAAAGAAGGGAACTCACCAAGTTTGTGCGGCGCTTTTCCCAGAGGCTTTGTGATTTTTTCTCTCACTTTTTGACTTTGGGTCTGTACGGTTGGTGCCTAGAAGGTCTTGTCTTGCTACATGGGGTGAAACCAGCCTGATGGGCTTCTTGCAAGCATGGTTAATGGAGTCTAGAAGAATCTTGTGCTTTCCCAATGAACCTGAAAAGAGCTAAATAGACTACAGCATTCTAAAGTAGAGGAAGGAAATAATTTGTTTGCCTTTACTGAGAGTCTTAGCAGAAAATTCGAGTGGAGAAGTGGCCTAGACGGTCCCTCTTGGGCCCCATCTGGGTGCAAGAGCTCCCTGTACCCTTGGGTGCCCCTCATTTTAGGTGGCCACAGGGAATCGTCTCCGTGGTGGAAAGCCTCTTGCCCACTTCCATCCAGCTGAGTTCCTGGCCTTGAACACTGGTAAAACCAGGAAGGGGCTTTCTGTACAGGGGTGACTTGGGAGGCCTGTGCTGTTAATATCACTCTGAGCCAAACAGAAATGACTCCTGAATTATCCTTTAGTTTTGTGTTCTTTGTTATTCAGCTTCTGGATTTGATCTAGAGGTCTGTGTCCTCCATCTTCTCTGTGTCCTGTTTGTTGAAGCTGATGCATTTTATTTCCTGGGGGAGAGCAATCTCCATAAGGGAGAATATGCTTGGTGAGGGTGGGGGGACTTGGCCAAGGTATCTTTCCTTTTTTCTCCCAATTTCCCCTTCAGCATTCGAGTGCTACAGATTCCTTTTCCAGATGAACAAACACTGCAACAGATGTGCCGTCCACAGCGTATTTGGGGGTTATTTGGGGCTGTTCAAATCAGGCTTTTCCTGCACCAGAGGATTTTGTGAAATACATGGGGTTTTTGAACACAGAGAGATTTCTAGCCTCAGACTTAGAGAGGCTGAGAAATGAACTACCCCATTCCAGAATGTCCGTGAGTGTGCACAGCTGTGTTTTGGGGAACAGCTTCAGGCCCAAGAGAAGATGAGGAACAGAGCTCCTTTTATCTGGTACCTTCTGGAACTAGACATTTCATAATCTGGATCTTTCACTTTGGATTCTGCCTGGGATTTTTTTTTTTTTTAATTGGAGGAAAATTCTTTACCATGTTGTGTTGGTTTCTGCCATGCTGCTGCTACTGCTGCTAAGTCACTTCAGTCGTGTCTGACTCTGTGCGACCCCATGGACTGCAGCCTACCAGGCTCCTCTGTCCATGGGATTTTCCAGGCAAGAGTAGGGCATATCAACCATAATTGTACATGTAGCCCCTCCCTTTTGAGTCTCCTTTCCCTCCCCCACTCCACCCCTCTAGGTCATGACAGAGCCCTTAGCTGAGCTCTCTGTGTTATACACCAACTTGTCAGAAGCTGCCTGTTTTACACATGATAGTGTGTCTGGTTTTACACGTGATAGCGTGTCTGTGTCGATGCTACTTTCTCCGTTTGTCCCACTCTCTGTCTGCAAGTCCATCTCTGCCTCTGTGCCTCCATTCCTTCCCAGAACATAGGTTCATCAATACCATTTTTCTAGATTCCATATATATGCACTAATAGACAACATTTGTTTTTCTCTGACTTACTTCACTCTGTATAACAGGTTCTAGGTTCATACACTTCACTAGAACTGACACAAGTTCATTTTTTTATGAAAGCCACCTAGATGTCCATCTACAGATGAGTGGATAAAGAAGACGTGGCACATATATGCAATGGAATATTACTCTGCCTGGGATTTTGATAACATGGTCACTGTGGTTGAAGCTGATTTGACCCCTTGAGATATGGAGGGGATGGGGAGAGAAGCCAGGTCAGGCCTCAGGGAGGGGGTGTGAGTCCTGTCTGCCCGTTGTGGACATACAGAGAAAGGATCCCACAGTGAGCCCTTGGGTACCATCTGCAACCTTCAGACTCGGCTTTCATAGCGATTCCACGCCTTTTTGAGAGGGCTGCTTTTGTGGCCTCAGATGCCGGCTTCATGTGGAAAGCTGAAAAGGAAGGTTTTGTTTAGCGTGGAGCACTGACGATGGGGCACGCTGCAGGAGTCAGGAGCCCTCCCATCTAAACCTGGCCCCATAATTGTCTGTGTCCTCTCAGGGAATTTATTCAGCCTCCCTTCATCTCCCTTTCCACAATGGTCAAACGAAGAGGTTGGATTAGAATTAGTTGTTTTCTAAACTTCTAATGATAATACTTTCTTAACTCTTTGAGCCAGTGTTAAACTGATCAAGTCAATGATTTGTGTTGTATCATTTCCCTTAGGATTCTAGAATGTCCTAGCCAAAAGAAACCTAAAGAAACCATTGATGGAGATTTATTTATAAATACGATTTAACATGTTAAAAAAAATACCTTACTGTAACTTTCTCTCAAAGAGCAACCCCATTGACATTTGGCCTTCAGTCATGATGAGGAACTGGAAAGATCTCCATTACTACTGAGACATACAGCGCTTTACAAAATTCTGTTACGTCTGATTATCACAGAGCTCTGTGAAGGGACTGTTTGTTATGCCCATGTTTCGGGAATGATTAGTAGGTGGTAAAGCTGAAATCTAAATATGGATCTTCTGGCTCTCAATTCTCTAGAATTTTAGTTATTATTCCCCAGGCTAATTCTGACTAATTATGGATTATAAATTCCGGCTACTCTGTTAATCAAGTCGGTTTTCAGCACCTGCTATGGGCCCTGCTCGGTTTTCTTTGGAAAGTAAAATATAACCAACAAAGGTATGGTACACTGAGAAATGAGGAAACAAATCAGTTCATCATATTCAGTATCTGCAAATATATATGTATTTTTCCATCCCCAAATTTGTAAATAATTTGAAAAATGACTCACCTTCCTGCGTTTTTTTTTTTTNGTGGCTTCCTGAGCTACCTGCAATGGGACAGGACCAGCCAGCTCCCTCCTTGCCAACTTTATGCTGCCCTTAACTTTAATAGTCCTGGCCATGTGGGGGTCATGTGCTGACCCATTTCTACAAGACTGGCTTCCTCCTTCCTGCCCTGTTATAAGTACTGTAATCTCCATTTACAAATATGGACACAGAGTCTGCAAGAGTTCAAGCAACTTGCTCACAGGTGCACAGGAAAAAAAGCACGAGAGCCGGGTTTTAGACCAAGTCTAACTCAGAACATGAGCTCTTTAGCACCTCCATCCAGAAGTGCTCCAGCCAGAAAGAGGGAAGCCCATGAAACCCAATAACCCACATTGTGTTGTCTGAGCTTCTCCCCGCTCCAGCTCTGAGCCAGCTCTTTGAGGATCAGAAGCAGGGTGATTCTTCAGGTAGCCCTCCAATGCCTAGGATGGAGCAGGCACATTATACCTTCTCAATCAGTGCTTGCTAACTGAGGGGCTACTCTCTCTTACCCCCTTTTCTGTCCTTCTTGTATGGTTAGGGTTAGGGTTAGGAATTGGAAGGAAGGAATTCAACAATGACATTTATACTTGGGCCTTTTTTACGTAGCTCTTCTGAAACTGGGTACGTGACTCAGTAGTAGATGAATGAGTGACTGCATGAGAAATTTAGCCACTGTTAAGAGACCCTTGAAATCTTCGTACGCTACTTAGTTATGCAAGAGGCATTATAATTGCTTGAGAGGGAGAGAGTGTATCCTGCCACCAGGGAATTAAAGTCAGGCTTATGTCAGGAAAAAAGTTAGACAAACTAGATGAACAATGTAGAACTACATCTGAGATCTGGTAAAGAAATAAGTGACTTACATCTCTTTAATTGATCTATTAATAAATTTCCATTTTATTGCTTTTTTAAAAGGTGAGTACCTTTTATATGAAAATTTGAAGACACCATCTAAATGAATTGGTGGCATCATTTTTGATGTGTAGAATTCAGAAATCCTCCAAGGTTATTGTCTTAAAATAGTCCTGGATTATAGCTAGTATTTTTTTTTTTTTTTGTACTAGTCAGGAGGATGATGATAATACATATGCCATGAGTTAATAAAGCACATGGGATTTTAAATTTCATATCCTGGCCCTACCACCAGAGAAACTTAGGTGAGTTATTGTCACGTGGACTCAGGGTTTTCTCGTTTGCTAAACGAGGATAAAACAGCTCACCTTTTAGAATGGTAAAGTGTACAGGTAATATGTAAAGGGCATCAAGTTCTTTGCCCAACATGTAGTGGATATGTAAGTGTTTGACGCTATGAGGCAGGTGAGAACACAACCCTCCAGATTGTCAGATTGTCCCAGTGCAGCCTGTGCCCCACTTATGGTCATAAATAGATGATAAAAGCTTGGACGCTGAACTCGGAGATATGGATTCACATCACGAGCTCACAGCTATCACTGCGACTCCTATAACTTGTTTACTCTCTCTGTGCATCAGTTTTCTTCTCTTTAAAGTGGGGATCATGGTTGGAGAGTTATTGTTGGGACTGATTGAGAGAAAGTGTTTAAAGCCCTTAATATGGACTCCATGCGGAGTAAGTAGGAGAAGGAAATGGCAACCCACTCCAGTGTTCTTGCCTGGAGAATCCCAGGGACGGGGGAGCCTGGTGGGCTGCCGTCTGTGGGGTCGCACAGAGTCGGACACGACTGAAGCGGCTTAGCAGCAGCAGCAGCAGCATAGTAAGTAAGCAGTGCTAATTTTTATAACCTACTCTTCTGCTTATCCAGGGGTTGCTTTACTAGGAAGTCAGTATCACTCGTTTGCTCCCGCCACTGAGGCTTATTTGCAAACAGGGTTGTACTTGAGTGTTATGAGGATGTGACCTAGCTACTCAGTGCAGAGCAGAAGTGGGGGCCCTCCCTCTAACCTCCCCCAGTGCAGGGGATGTAGGTGCAGTGAGTGGGCTGGTTTCCATGGAAGGGTAGAGGAATGGAGGAGCTACCCAGCAGGGCGTGCAAAAGGCTTTATGGAAAAAAAGAGAGCTCTGGGTGGAGTGGGATGAGAGGCTTCAGAGAAGTATTAGGCGTTACTTTTTATTTAAGGGGCCTAGTGGCACAGAGAAGTTAGAAAAGCACATTTTGGAAAAGGAGATTTCCTTGGAAGGTCCACTTTCTTCCTAGATAAGCATGTAGGTGTGTAGTTGGCAGTAGGTGTCTCAGTTGCTGGCGCCCCTTTCTTAGTCCCTGTTGCCATGACCTTGAGTGGAATGGCTGGCAAACTGGACAGTATGGGCAGAGAGTCGCTGCCTAAGTCCATAACCCTTTCTAGGTTGACGCATTCCAAGGAAGGAAGGAAATGATTCAGACTGCTTCAGATGTCATGTATACATGGGATGTAGGTGTAGAGAGAGAGATAAGTAGTAAACAACTGAATTCAGAATTCAATTTCCTTAAATAGTGTCATCTTCTTTAGGAATCTGAATTTGCTCAGTCATCTATAATGGGATATCCTTCTAATATGACTTCTATTCCATTTTCTTCCCTCTCTTTCCCTCTCTCACTCCCTCTCCACTTAAAAGAATACATCTCCCTTGACCACACTGGTATCATCTACAATGAAAGATGGCTTTGACTGCTGACCATATATATACCAAGCTGTTCTCATTTCTACCTAGCAGTGTCCTGTGCTTGGCAAGCTCTCTGCAGCATTTTCTGTGTTTAAGACATCGCCTCAACAAAATCCGTTTTAGATTTTTCCTTGCCTCTCGGCTGAATTACAGTCACAGTCAATGGCCCACTTGTGTGTAGTTCAAGAAGCAATTAAGGGCCTTTTCTTTGAACAAGCGAGGGAGGGGGTAGAAAAAAATGATCATTATTCTGATGATTCCTCTGTGTAGCTCAACAGTTCACAGATCTTTGATGCCTTGAGTCTCAGCATTTAAACCCATTCCTATCACTGCCTTCTACAGTCACTTCTGCCTGTCAGAGCGACTCCACAGAGGCCAAGGACCCGCATGTCAGTAGGTCAGAGCCACTCAATATGACGGTAGGATTGTGATTAAACACAGCTGTAATGGATGCTTAATGATCCTTGGGATCATGATGGTATCGCTGAAAATTAGGAAGCACAGTCTTTGGAGACCCCCCCAAGGAAACTTGCGGTCGCCACTGTAAGCGTTTTGTTTTATTCTGGGAGAGTTATCGTAATCAGAATATGGTAGTATTATCTTTCTAGGCCTGTCCACATGAATTTTGTCCATGTCTAGCTTCTATGTTTCTAAAAGGCAGAGACTTTTATCTAACTTCTATTGCACTGGATCTAAAAGCTGAAGAGAGAAGCCACTTAAATGATTTTGTTAAGATGATCAGTGAATGCCCTCCTGGACGTGTCTCAAGAAGCATTTGGTGTGTGTGGACCAATAACCCAGGCCCTTGGGAGAGACAACTCACTACATATCAGTGGTTCTCAGACTGGACCTTTGACCAACAGCCTCTGCGTCACTTTGGAACAGGTTAGATGCACATTCTTCCGCCCTACCACAGGAAACTCTGGGGCTTGGGCCCAGCAACCTATGCACTAACAAGCTTTCCTATAATTCTGATGCATGTTCGTGTATGAGAAGCATAGGTCTGGACGCTTCCTGGCTCTTAAATGCCTCTGCAGACTTTCTTCTGTGGAAAGGAGACTTGGAATACCAGCAAGACTAGAAGAGTGAGGGCTGAGCTTCCTAGAGATGAGGACAAACTTTGACATAGCCTTCCAGGGTGTCAACGTGATGACTTCTGCCTTTGGATGTTTTAGGGCTGCCTGGAAGCCCAGTGTAGTTCCACAGAACCATATGGGTGAAACTGGATGTTTTTTGCCTTGAAGAGACTGTCTTCTTGCTTCTTCCCTGGGTATGCATGTTGAGGTAGAGAAGGGCACTGATTTCTTTTTCACAACCAAGGCAGCAATGGCGTGAAGAGAGAGGGAGGTTTGGACGTGAAAGACTTGGGTCAAGGAACTGCCCTGCTCTGAGAGCTTGGGGACTCTGGGAAAATCCATTAACCTCACTAAATTCAGGTGGACTTGAGTTTGCTCATCTCAAAGCCACAGCTAATTATATCTGCCCTATCTGTTTCATAGGACGTTCTGCTCAATTGAGAGACAGGTCAAGATGGGATTTTGCCCAAACTCACTTCCCTCAAATAGACTCCAAGATGAAGGTGCCCTACCAGCAAAAATCAGAGCTCAGTGGGGACAGAGCACTTTGTTAGTTTATCATATAGATATATTTACATAGCCACATACACACACTGTAGGACTTTTCTGGTAAGGTGTGATAAAGACAAGGCTGAGTCACATTAATCTAAGTGAGTCCTCCCATCTCCATTTTGTGGTCAGACTCCCCATCCCGATACCTCCCCACCAAGCCCAGGCATGAGCAGCTGGAACCCCAAGCCTGTGACCAATGTCAGAGTGTGAAGACCAGATAAAGGCAGGAACCTGAGTTGAGTCTTCTCCATCAGTTCAGTTCAGTTCAGTTGCTCAATCGTGTCCGACTCTTTGCAACCCCATGAATCACAGCATGCCAGGCCTCCCTGTCCATCACCAACTCCCGGAGTTCACTCAAACTCACATCCATCGAGTCAGTGATGCTATCCAGCCATCTCATCCTCTGTCGTCCCCTTCTCCTCCTGCCCCCAATCCCTCCCAGCATCAGAGTCTTTTCCAGTGAGTCAACTCTTCGCATGAGGTGGCCAGAGTACTGGCGTTTCAGCTTTAGCATCATTCCCTCCAAAGAAATCCCAGGGCTGATCTCCTTCAGAATAGATTGGTTGGATTTCCTTGCAGTCCAAGGGACTCTCAGGAGTCTTCTCCAACACGACAGTTCAAAAGCATCAATTCTTTGGTGCTGAGCTTTCTTCACAGTCCAATTCTTGCATCCATACATGACCACAGGAAAAACCATAGCCTTGACTAAATGGACCTTTGTTGGCAAAGTAATGTCTTACCCATAGATGCCAGTAAAAGAGGGAGGTGAGCCTAGGAGGCTATGTGAGAGGACAGCAATTTTGCCATTGTGATCATATCCAGTGACAACCAGGCTCTAACCCATCACATTGGGCATGCCCCCATTACAAAACCAAATTTGAATATGCTTCTCCAACATGCAGCAAAGTCAAGCTACTGTAGCCGTGTCATGGTGAAGGAGAATATACTATTTATTACAGGGCACCAAGCAAAGAGAATGGGCAGCTCATGTTCAAAAGACCCAAACTCCCTGATGGAAGGGCTTTTAATGGAAAAGAATGTGTGTGTTTATGTGTGTGTGTATATATATATATGTATATGTATATATGTTACATGCCAGGCACATACATGTTTGAAGAACATCTTAAGACTTCCTCTAACTACGATTCCACAGGACCATCTCTTTTTAGTAAATCAGGAGTGACATGTTACACAGTGATAATCTATTAAATCTCTCTTAGAACCTCCCTTCAAGGTGACTTTGAAGAGTGGAGACACTCTTAAGCCTGCTATCTGAGGTTACTGAGATATGATGGAGAGAACCACCACCCCCTACACCCGACCCGCTGCCCAATTCCTGCGGTTCTCAAACATTCTCAGCTCATGATGTCTTTGTGTCTCAGTAATTTTTTCACTCCCTAGGCCAAGGGAGGGCTTCCCTGGTGGCTCAGAGGTTAAAGCATCTGCCTGCAATGCGGGAGACCTGGGTTCAATCCCTGGGTGAGAAAGATTCCCTGGAGAAGGAAATGGCAATCCACTCCAGTATTCCCATGGACGGAGGAGCCTGGTAGGCTATAGTCCATGGGGTCGCAAAGAGTCAGAACGACTGAGCAACTTCACCTTACTTTACCTTACCTTAGACCGAGAGAAATAGCAACAGTTNTGAGAAAGATTCCCTGGAGAAGGAAATGGCAATCCACTCCAGTATTCCCATGGACGGAGGAGCCTGGTAGGCTATAGTCCATGGGGTCGCAAAGAGTCAGAACGACTGAGCAACTTCACCTTACTTTACCTTACCTTAGACCGAGAGAAATAGCAACAGTTCTATATATTAGTAGTTTCGACTTACTAGTAGCAGTGTCTGCTACTGACAGAGACTGTGCTATCCTTGACTTTTAAAAATATCCCATGGCTTTCCTGTGAGTTAGTTGCAGTCCCACAGCTTGGGAACCATAGCCTCTGCCTCGCTTGAAGCAAAGGAGAAGGGTCTTCAACACTGAGAAGGACTCTACCACCCTCGTGACGTTTATCTGAAATAGTCCAGTAGATAAAGAGAATGTTTACTCAAAAATGGGAAGGTGATTTTTGTGGAAAGGTGATTTTGATAAGTTGTAAGCAACTGTTGTAAGCAACACGATCTGTTTCTTTAAAGATACTTCAATATCAGAATCAATTCCAGGTCAAGCATTCCTTTGGACCCATTTGTAAATGTGCTGCCTTTAGTTTAGAAGCAGTGGTTTCTTTCTGGAGTGACAGAATAATTGCCTGTATCTCATGTCTATTTCCATGTCTGTATCATTCAGTGGACCTTTGACTACTTCAGGGCAGAGTCTGGAAAGAGTAGGTACTCAATGTATATTTTCAAATTACATTACTCTTGTTATGAATGGCTTTTAGATCAAAGTGTGTTGGCCTGACTGTGGAGGTTCTGGTGGAGCTGGCTTTGCTTCCCATGATAATAGCAAGCAAAGGGAATGCAGAGTCTTAGCCACTGGACCACCAGGTCTGGTGTGAAGTCACTTAGTCATGTCTGACTCTTTGTGACCCCATGGACTGTAGCCCGCCAGGCTCTTCTATCCATGGAATTCTCCCGGCAATAATGCTTCAGTGGGTTGCCATTCGCTTCTTCAAGTTCCTTAATATTTGCTTTAAGTTGGATACCTGCCAAACAGAGATGAGAGCTTTTCTTGGGGCTCTTCACATGTCTATTTCCCTTTATCCCCTAGGCCCAGTATCCTTGAAACTCTCTTGGGTTAAGGGGAGTTAATAGCCCTGTAACATAAACAGTGGTGCCATTGGTAGGCAGTTTATGCCATTTGAGAAATCTGAAGCACTGAGCTGTGCCCAACAGTGCTGCAGAGTGGTGGGCCTAGACAACATTTAATACCCATTCCAACCCTGAGAGCGTCTAGGCATCTGAGGTGTGAGCTGTTCATAGTCCTACAGGGTCAGTGAGTATCATGGTTTTAAATAACAGGAGCAGTAAGGAAGCTTGTTGTGATAAATGGTGCACCTGCATACTGCCTCACCCTTGCCTCAGAATCAAACAAGAGTCTTAGCATATGAATCTCAGAAAGCTGTTCAGAGGGCCACGTATAGCAGAGAATCAATGGGGAAGACACCATTTCCAGGTCTCTGCCAGTTGTAGTTCAGAGCACAGGTGAACTGCCTGCTCAGTTTCAACTCCTTTTCTGCAATGAGTTAGGAAAAAATGCCTTCGATGGTGGAGAGAAGTGGATAGGAAACCATACCTTTGAAAAAGTCTTCCATTCATTTGCTGCAGAACCACTTTGGGCCTGCCCAGACGTGGATTTCTGGAACTCCAATGGAATGGAAACACTGAACATGTGACATTATTCCAAGACTTTTACTATGGTCCATACCCTGTTTTGAGGACTTTATGTGTATTAACTCATTTCCAAATAGTATTAGAACCAAAAAGAAAGATGCTGGGTCTGTGATCTTTCAGTCCTCTTTAAGGTCATATGGTAGCCTGAGGTAGATCTATAACTTGACCCTATGTTAGTTCACAAAAGTACTATTTCTAGGAGCAGAGCACATTTTATAAAGTAGATAGTATTGATAAGAAAGTAAAAACAATATCACTTACTTTTTATTGATCTAAATGTGCAGAGAAAAGACCCCATTTTGTACAAAACTTCATTCAGGTTCTTTTAAGATTCAGTTCTAAATGTTAAATGATCAGCCTTTTAGGTAGGAGGGATTTATTTGAAGGTCCTAGACGTATGTCGTTCTTGGGACGGATGATCTCTTCGTCCAGCACTTAAAGTTAAAATCTTTGTACTCTAATGAATCATAGATTAGCTTGAAATATGGAAATGTGAGTGATTTTGCTCCTATCACTGTGGGTATTACCCTGTGTTCTAAAATCATATCATAAAAACATAAACTTACTACTCTAATCTTGTAGGGTTATCCATGCCAGTGTCCAGTGAGGGAACTGAGAGAAGGCGGCATGATCCAGGTAATGATGTTTTTTCATGAAAAGCAAGAAATGGAAATGTTCTGGCTTTTTTTCAATAACATGTAATTTGTAATGTTCTTCCCCTCATTTATAGTCCTATCTGTGTATAAACAGTAATTTGCTCTTATAAACATGTACTGTAGTAAGAGTTCTGTGGGGAGCAATTGGTGTTCGTTATCTGTGACATCATGGGCATTTAAAAAACAATAATTATAAATATCCTCTAGAGTGAAAAAAAATAATGGAAAGAATTGGAGAGTCAGTCTGTCTAGAGACTTTCTTTTTGCACTGTTTTTGTCCTGTCTCCACCCCAATTACTTTGAGTTTGGACTTGCTTAAATCTTACAAAACTCAGTGTAGGTGTTACCTACTGCAAAGCTCAGAGAATGTTATGGTTTGGAGAACAGTATTTAGTAACATGACTTCTTTATATCTGAAATAAGTTGCTGTTGTTAATGTTGGCCTTCCAATTCTGAAATTCAAAGAATAAGCCAAGGTTCCTTTGCCTGACACAGTAAATTGTGGTTTGTTTGCTTACCTTTGTTTTTTAAATCCAAGAATATACCAGTGGAATGAAGGTTTGTCTTTCTCTGAAAGGTCTGAGTTACAGAGAAACAGTTAATTCTAGTAATAGAGATTAGTCTATGAAACACAAGCAAAAGGATCCATGTATCAAAGGCATACTTAAATTTCATAAAATTTACAGAGTGGCTTTTCAACAGAGGAGACCCATTAGATTACTAATGGGATACTTAGAAAGGAAAAGAGCAAAATTAGAGTGTAATCTGAATATATGAACTGCTTATGTTCTTAAAGTCCTTTTTGTACCATTTTTTGTAACTTGGAATGCATTCCTCTGTAGGAACTATATTTTGCTTGCTTTCTGGGCTCCCTAGCTAGCTTATGAAAATCCATGTTAAACATGATGTAGTAACATGGTTTCTTAGAAAGAGAACCAAATTAGATATCAGGTGGCCTTGGGTTTGAGTCCAGACTGGAGCACAAACTCTTTGTATGGCCTTAGGCAGGTCACTGAACCTTTCAGTGCTTTTGCATGTGTATAAAACACAAATGCTGAAACCCAGTATTGGGTATAGAGTAAGCATTCAACAAATGTTTGCTGAATGAGTGAACAAATGAGTAAGCCTATATTTTATTTCTGTGGGGGAAAAAAATGCATCCAAAGGATGTCAGACTCTTACAGCTTCTATGGTATCACTGTGGAGATTGCACACCAAGTACAAAATTGAAAACTTCTTAAGGCCTTTCATAGCCATTTATGTAGTGTCCAGGTCATCTCTGTGTGCCTGGTGCCTGGATATCTAACCATGCTAGCTCTAGGGGCAAGGCCAAAGCTTCATGAAAACCTTAACAGGCTCCCATACAAGGAGGGGAGGCATGGCAGGGGTGTGGTGGCCGTTTGTATATTTGACTCTAGAACAAGTTGCATGTTTGCAAATCAAGGCCTTTGTGTTTACTTCTCCCTTTGTGAAATGTGACAAAAGTATTAAAAATGTCTTGATTAGAAAATATGTTAAATATATATTTTGATAGGAGCAATGCATTTAAAATAACGAGAAGGAAGAAAAGCACTTAAGAAAAATGAAATGTGTAGTGTTATACCCAAAAAGGAGCAAAAAGACACAAGGTATTCTAGACTGGGAGGCAGCTCATTCTGATTTTGGGAATGGACTTTCAGTTTATTTTAATGTAACCCCTGCTTTTCTAATTATAGTCGTTTGTTCTCAAACAGGCACTGGTAGAAGCAGTTTTAAATCTATTTTCTATTTCAGTAGGCATACCTTCTGAAAAACCCCTAAAATTTCAAGAGGAGCTTTTTCTTCCTTTCTTTTTCTTAAGCAATTGCTGTCGTGTGTGTGTGTGTGTGTGTGTGTGTGTCTGTGTGTGTGTGTGTCTGTGTGTGTGTCTGTGTGTGTGTGTGTGTGTGTGTGTGTGTGTGTGTGTGTGTGTGTTTTGAGCTCCAAGGGCTGACAGCTGTTGTAGTCTTGCTTGGGGATTTTTTCACAATGTGGATTAATCAATGTTATGAACTGGGTCCGTGGGGTTTTGGGAATGTAATTGGTTTCAGATGACACTTTGCTAGTCAATCTGTGAAACAGCCGAATGTTGACACAGCTGAACAATTCCAGCTGTTTCTACTCGCCCCTTCCTCTTTCCTTGGACACTGCATCCTCTGCCCTCTCTCACTGTGACTTTGCTAAACTAATTTGTTATCCTTTCTGAAATTTCTTTTTGCTTTTCTCTTCTTTGGGATATCAGGGCTCCCCCTTTATTATAGCCTCCACCCAGTTTTATTTCGCAAAACTTCTTTCTTGGCTTGCATGGTTTTTTTAAGGAAATAAGAGTTTTACCACTAAGTTTCCTTTTATTTGTGGTGATCCCTTAGTTTGTCTATTTAAAGGTGCAGAGCACCAATTTAGGCTTTGCACAAGTGCTTGGATTCTGTGAATATTTGTTTTCACAGTTGCTTGATCAACCTTTATTTTTAATTACAAGAGACATTTCCATTGAATAAACAATACAAACCGTTAGCTTCATTCAATGCATAGTTCTGTTTGCTACCATATATCCTTCTGAAACGATGAGAAGAGATTCAAGTGTCAGTATTGCTGATAGAAAGATGCATGATTAGAAGGGAGGAATCCAAAAAGGACCGACCCTGAATTATGTACATTACATTAACAGTTTATATACTGTCAGGGGAAATGGCTTGTAAATTGCTTTCAGTGGTTTTTCATTATCAGACTAATTTCTCTTTGTTTTTTCAAGAGTACTTGTTTCTGCATCTTACTCAGTAGGGGAAAGGCTTTAACTGTTTGGGTGCCCAATATAATTATATTGCTTTTTAGGGTGATGGGCTGTAAATCCAGGGCTAAGTGAGCTAAACCAAAGAATAGGACTGCACAGATAGGCACGTGCTTGAGTGTGGTCATTCCCCAAAGCTAAGACTCTTGATGTGGGTGAGGTAATCTCATTTTTCCCAGAAAGGTCTGTATTGACTGAATGAATGACTCAGGCTTATAGGACAATGGGCAGCACTTACTCTGCCTTGCTTGCAGACTTAACTGCACAGCACAATTAAATACTCGGAGTCAAGGCTAAGATGTCAAAGAACCTGGAACAATTGAGCAATTGTCATGAGAATTTGGTGGATAAATGCAATTGACATAGCACATTTTTCCAGATATGTCCTCCTCCTACAATTGTTAATGAACATGGTATCAGAGGAAACAGTCTCAAGGGTGGAGATTATCTCAGAGACAGGAAACAATGGGTAGATAGACAATGTCATTTCTTTGAATGAAGATTATAAACAGTACAGGCCTCTAGACGCTGGTCCATTTGTTCATTTTTATGTAATCTTGTGTGTAGTGAAACTTCTGGATGTAATAGTGAAATACTGATCTGACATGAGCCCCATCTGCAGAAAAGAAGCAAAGGAGCATCTGTATAACCAAAGCACATGGAAAAGATAACTCAAATTGTACTTGGAGGTGAGCAGCCAGAATTATAGGTGATAACCCAGTAAATGGGTTTACATGTTACTGTGGACAGTTCTCTGAAGACTGACCAAACTGTGGTTATGGTCCCAAAGGCAGGCTGGGTGTAATTGTGGAGGGTGTTGGGATCAAAATCAAAAGCATGTCTCTGGCCATTTATACTATGATCTGCAGCTGGACCAGTATACCTTAAGAACAACCTAACGAAGCCAAGGAAGGTTTGGGAAGGGATGAAGGAGCTAAGGGACTTTAGATATACTACAAGAGCAAACAGATGTATCTGATACCCTTCATCTAAGAAGCTGAGAATGGATGGGAGGAAGGTTTTTAAAATGATAAAGAGGTTCAGGCACTGCTCCCAAGTTGTTTTACATCTTAGAAATTTCTACAGTTCCACTTCTGTGCCAGGAAAGGGGATGGACAGATGGCGTTTCAGTTTTTCTTGCTACCTGACGGTGAGGTGAAGTGCAGAAGTCTCAGTTTCGGTGGTGATGGTTGCTCAGCCACTCACATGGTCTCCCCAAAGCTACTCAAAATGAGTCTTAGAGTGCTTTTCACAGAGGGCATCACTGATGTCAAGAATCTGGTGAGGCTGTGAAAATGGCACATCACCGGACTCCACAGTAGACCTGCACAATCAGTACAGGGGGAGAGAGTCTGCATTTTTAACAAGCTCCCTAGGTGAATCTTACACACTCCAAAGTTTAAAAACCACAAAGTTTGCACTAGGATTTTAGGCTAAGCGGGAAGTGCCAGGTTACAGCACAGGTATAATGGGATATAGCTCCCCAGTTTAATATAAAGCCAATAAGAACGGGCCATGTAAATGTGCCCTTTGTATTGCCAGGTATTACAAAAATAAAGAGCTGTTCAAATATTTGGTGCTAAGAAGGTGCACACTCAAATTACCTGGACAGCATTCCTAGGTGGAAACTGTGGCTCCAAGGAATGAGAGTTGTTTTTCTTTGTTATTTGATGTGCCTTAGTGCCTTTCCTTTCGGAATGTGATTGCATAATTGTACACAGGCACTCCCTCCCTTGAGGCAGAGGGCTAATTACATAACACAGCCAATAGGCCCCATCACACTGTCCTCTAATTATGGTTTATGAAATGTACTGAGTTGACCTTTGCCATCACAGCTGCCCTGAAGGTTGACTCCAGGATGTTATGTCTGGAAGGGGTTTGAGACATTATCCAGCAAAAACTCTACCAAAGCTTATTCTGAAGCTAGTGGAAGGCCCAATACAGAAAGGCAGTTCAGGACCAGGACTAGAAGTTGACTTTCCCAGTGTTTTCCATAGTCTAACATCTACGCCAACATGTTCTTACTTTATTTTGCAATTTTATTGTTGTTTAGTTGTTGTTTAGGCACTAAATTGTGTCCAACTCTTTTGCCATCCCATGGACTGTGGCCCACCAGGCTCCTTTGTCCATGGGATTCCCCAGGCAAGAATACTGCAGTGGGTTGCCATTTCCTTCTCCAGGGGATTTTCACAGACCAGGGATCGAACNGCAATTTTATTGTTGTTTAGTTGTTGTTTAGGCACTAAATTGTGTCCAACTCTTTTGCCATCCCATGGACTGTGGCCCACCAGGCTCCTTTGTCCATGGGATTCCCCAGGCAAGAATACTGCAGTGGGTTGCCATTTCCTTCTCCAGGGGATTTTCACAGACCAGGGATCGAACCTACGCCTCCTGAATTGGCAGGTGTATTCTTTACCACTGAGCAACCAAAGAAGCAATACTGGCTTATTTTTTTACTGTTCTCATAGGAAACTCAGTTTGGAATCACCTAAGATTCTTAAGTTGAAAAGGTATCATTTCACGTTCCTATTCTTTTATCCTCATAAGAGTTAATATTTATTGATCACATGCCATGTGCCAGACAGTGCATTAAACACTTGATATACATTAACCATCTCAGCCTCTCAGCAGGCCTATGACGGTGAAGATCCCCATTTTAAAGATGAGGCTTTTGAAATATTGAAGATTTTCCAAGGACATACAACTAGTAAATAGGAGACCAAAGGTTTCAATCAGGCCAATCTGATTCCAGGTTGTTATTTTATTTTACTAAATTATTAGTTGACTATGTTGATGTACGAAAATTCCCTTTTGTACAAACGCAAGGCCAGTGAACATTATCTGAATTACTCTTTACATTTAAATAATACAATATAAAGTGTGCTCAACATTTACACTAGGTTCTGAATGACACAACTTTTGCATTGTCAGGTTACACTGATAGAGTGTAAATTTACACTCTTATCAGTGTTGCCTCATGGGGCTGTGGCTGTCTTCTCCCCGGCTCCTTCCATGCCCATCTTTCTTAACAAGCTTCCTTTTTGTGGAATAAGATAACCCATGAGGAAGGGAATCTCTTTTTCTGCGGAACCTGAGTTTCTGTTTAGGGACAATAGCAGCTCCACACATGAAGGCATTGGATACCGTGCTCGCTAGTCTCTAAGGGGAGCTGTGTTGTTGGCAGTGCCATCGGATAGCGTGTCACGATTGGTGGGCTTTGCGTGGCCACCCTGGTGCTCACAGATGGGTCCGCTCGGCAAGCACACTGAATGAACGTGTCTGATCTGAGTGCCCACTCCTGACCTTTTTACATTATGGTCTGTTTGTGGATCTTTGTCTCAGAATTTACCCAAGCTTTGTAAATTCTGTTGCTTTCAGATAATTGTGATACGTGAGAAGAGTCTAGTATGGAAGGAGAGCTCACTTGAAGTGGGATGCCTTGTTTTACTTGCTCACAGGCTTTTTGAAGGGAGCATGTCCTCGGACCTTGGTAGTAAGCATAGAAACATTCACCCTCAAGGATGGAGACTATTGCCCTATAGATACAGAACTCCTATCCCTGCCCTACATAAGAGGGAGATGAAAGGGGATGCCACTGTCGTCACTCCAGGTAGCAATGCCATGGGGACAGCACCTGCACAAATACACACGTGAAATGCACCTACTGCCTGCAAGTGCCTGAAGGCTGCTCATCGAAGAAGCAGTGGTCACAAACATGCAGAGCCTTCATCCAGGCCGCTCCCTCTGCCTGAAGTGCCCTCTTGGATCTTCTCCACTAAGTTTACTCCTCCTGTTTTCAACACTCAGCTCCAGGTCTCCTCCTCTGAGACCTCTTCCCTGCCTCCAGCCCGGCCAGCACAGCCCCTCCCCACTGCTCTCTGCTGACCTTGGTAAGCTGCTGCACAATGCTGGTTTAGAGTAGTTCATATTCTTAAGCAGAGCTGATTTTCAGGACTCCCAGAGGCCTCTCCAGGGGAACACCAGTCCAGAGAAATGCCCCTTTCCAGCCAAGGGAGCAGAAGTAATGACCTTTCTTTCTTTCGTTGGTATCCAGGCCACTTGGTTGGGTATAGAGATGGGGATCATCAGCATGACTGGCTGGAAGCCACTGCATGGCTCTCCTGAGGCTTTATCACCCAAACCTCACACCTTTTCTCAGAAAGTAAAAGGGGTGCTTATTCTGATTTAAGTTCCGCATGAGGTGAATCGACTGTGCAGCGCTGTCGAGAAGCGAGAAGTCCCTAAGAACAGGAGGCCTTAGGGAAATAGAACTGGATCTTGAGGAGAGGATTGAGAAAGACACAAGAAGTGGGAAGCATGGCCTAAGGTTTGGCCACACACAACAGCAGCAGTATTGTGTGGGCAAGTGACTTTGTCCCTGTTGTTGCCATGACGTTACCCTGGTGCCATGTCAGGATTTAGGAACAAAGACCTAGTAAAAGGGGGACAGTGCCCTTGGTGCAGGGTGCTGGCTTCACTTCTAGTATTTCTATTTAACTCATTAACATTTATTTATTTAGTGTTGGGCTTCCCTTATAGCTCAGTTGGTAAACAATCTGCCTGAAGTGCAGAAGACCTGGGTTCAATTCCTGGGTCGGGAAGATCCCCTGAAGAAGGAAATGGCAAGTCACTCCAGTAGTCTTGCCTGGATAATCCCATGGACAGAGGAGCCTGGTGGACTACAGTCCATGGAGTCACAAGAGTCGGACACGACTTAGCGACTAAACCACCGCCACCAACATTTATCGAGTACCTACTGTATGCAAGGTGTATGCACTGATGCATAATGCCTTACTCTTTGCAGTCCCCTTCTGCCCAGGAGCTAAAGCAGTAGCTTAAATTTCCTTTAAACTCTTGAAATTTAGAGAAAAGCTATGTAAATTTGAATTATTTTCAATATAAGTGTGATGAATAAATGATAAAGGGCTTTGCATAAGAAGCAACCTTAGTCAGAGAATGACACCTTAGAGTGAGGAATGAGACAAGAAGGCTGTGTACCAGGTGCCACCCACACCCAGTAACATCAACCATGCCGCCTGTCCTCACACACGAGAGATACGCCTATACCTGCACCTTGACTTCACTTCTTGCCTTGTCCTTCAATGCCAAATTCTGGCTGGGGGCGGAAAATAGCACCTCGTTCCACATAAAGACTTTGGGGATACCTGCCTTTAGATTCAGGCTGGATATTTAAAATCATCTAGGATGCTGGATTTTAGCCATTTTGCTTGTTTTACTAAAAAGAGTTAGGTGATATGACCACTGATGCATCCTGTTTCTCCCGCAGGCTGTTGGGATGGAAAAGTGGAAACTCCAGAGACAGAGGTCCCTGCTTTCCCTGAGCAGCTGAGCAGCCTGTGACCAAGGGAGGTGATGGCAACTGGGGATGCGATTTCCTCATTTCCTCCCCTGGCGTGGGTCTCAGGGTCTCCACACTGCCTCCTGTCCTGAGCTGTAGGGGAAGGCCCTTGTCAAGTGCCTGCTGTTAGGGTGGGTTGTCATGGCAACCACTTGGGACTGGGCCAGGGATAAGGGGCTCCTGCAGTGCATTGACGTAGACAGAGCACCATGGGGAGGGGAAGTGGGCCAGGAGAACAGTGAGACAGGGGTCTGGATGCCAGAGGACCAGCGAACACGATTACCACGTGCTCACTTGACACAGCACGATGCCAGCCATGGTGGGGGGAGAGCCTGGGAAAGGTGAGATTTACCTCTCCCTGCAAGGAATTAGTTTACTGTCTCTGTACTCGCCAAATAGTAATGGGGTACCTCTCTGGAGCTATACTCTGCAATAGGTGATTCGGATTAATCAGATAATAATACAGACATCTGCCTCCTCCTGCCTCCATGGAACTAATCATTGGGTGGCACTTATTAGAAGGGCATTGTTGTTTTTTTTTTCAAATGCAGAAGGGTTTTTGATCCATCTTTTATATTTTATGGACTGGTTTATTGAACGTAACCAAATCCTCTTCTCTTGATTAGAGTTATTGGCTGCTCAAATGAGAGCTTTGTGTCTACTTTAATTTTTCTCTTTGATACCATCTGTCCTTGGCTCAGCTTTTCGACTGATCCCTATTTAGTTAAGTGAAAATCGCTCAGTCATGTCTGACTTTTTGCGACCCTGTGGACTATACAGTCCATGGAATTCGCCAGGCCAGATTACTGGAGTGGGTAGCCTTTCCCTTCTCCAGCGGATCTTCCCAACTCAGGGATCAAACCCAGGTCTCCCGCATTGCAGGCGGATTCTTTATCAGCTGAGCCACAAGGGAAGCCCTGTTAGGGGACAGGTAAAGAAAATTGCGATGAAGAATCTTTTATTATATGCCATAGGTAGTAGGAAATCCTGAGCTGATTTTCCTATGAAGGAAAGGTTTCTGTTGATAGAAATCAGAATAACATATCTCAAAGCAGATATTGAATGGAGTAAGGAAGGTAACTGCAAACCTCTGTCCCTCCAGACACAAACATGCAATTGCTCATATAATGGGCTTGTAGTAAATAGGCACATTTGAATAGCTCTTTGGTGGGTTTCTGTGGTAGCTCAGTGGTGAAGAATCCGCCTGCCAATGCGGGAGTCATAGGTTCAGTTTCTGATCTGGGAAGATTCCACATGCTGAGGAAAAACTAAGCCTGTGAACCACAACTACTGAGCCTGTGCTCTAGAGCCTGGGAGCCACAACTCCTGAGCCCACATGCTGCCCTTGGGCCTGTGCTCTGCAACAAGAGAAGTCCGCACATGACTAGAAAATAGCCTGCTGCTTGCTGCAACCAGAGAAAAGCCTGCACAGCAATGAAGACCCACCACAGCCAAAAATAAATAAATAAAAATGAATAGCTCTTTGGTAGGCAGGGAATCAGGAAGCGAACCATCCTTCAAAGCGTGAGAAATAGGATTTATAGCTGAGTAAGCATCACCCTGAGGTATGCAGTGAACATCTTCTGAGGTCCAGAGGTTCAGGTGGCCTGCATTTTAAGTGTTCCCTTCCATAGGCATGAATCTTGGTTGTTCTGACTTCTTTAAAACAACTAGATTATCTTTCTCTTCCTGCTGCCAAAATGGAGGCACCCTTGAGGTTCAGTTACTGGCTTTTTCATCTCCTCTATGTTCCTCCAGGAGAGGGGTGTGTCCTGATAGCCAGAACATTCATCTGTACCTTAGAAAGCAAAGGATGCCCCTGACAGACATTAGGGAGGAAGATGCAGGAGTAACGGGATATTGCTAGTCAGGAGAAGGCCCATAGTTACGAAAGAAGTCAGAGACAGCCTCTCTAGCCCCAGTGTCACCATTAGTCATGACTATGGAAATGCTTCATCACTACAAACTCACCTGAGTTTTGACAACTTCATCATTCTCCAAAATAGAGTCTCCTGTACTTGCTAGTATTTTTTGAACATCTGAACTCTTTTGCGTCAGATGTTGTGCTTCCAAAACTTGGAACAGATGAAGCAAGTAAGATGCAGCCTTTGTCCTTGTCTAGATTATTGTCTAATGGACAACACTGACTAATGATAATGCAAGATATTTTATCTGGTTAAAAGACAAAGTGATAGACCCTGGAAGTCAGGGCCCAGCGACCATGAACCCTGTGTTTCAACGCTGTCATTATTCTTCTGGTCTCCTCAGCGTAATCAACCCCATTATCCACAATTTTGTCCTCTCTTCCCAGTCTCACCCTTTGATATTCTATTTCTCTGCAACCTTCCCGAGTTTCCTAAAATCACCCACCTGGCTCTCTTCTGCCACTGCCTGAAACAGGGCCTTTCTCCCACTTACCTACATCATGTTCTTTGTTTCCTGCCCATGGACCCCTTCACATCCATCCGAGACCTGGCAGCAAGAGTAATGTGCCTTCAGACATGTCCTTCCTCCCGATCTTTCGTCTGCTGCACATTTAGCCATTCAGCAAACAGTTAAGAGGTGCTGAGAAGCCCTGGAAGCTCCCTGTGGCTTTGGGGATGAACTCTGAACCTTAGCCCAGCCTCCTATCTGGCGGCTCTGTGCCTGTCTGACCTTCATCTCCCCTCTCTAAAAACGGGCCCTCCAGGCAATGCTTTCTCCTTCCTCATACCTTGTCCTCTCCTTCTCTGTTCTTGCTGTTTCCTATCAGGGCGCCAGATCCACGCCCCCACTCCCCCCTGCCACAGCCTACCCACCACCCCAGCCGTGGTCTAGTTAAGTTTTCCTCCGTGAGGCCTCCCGGACTGCTCTAGCCATAAGGGGGCAGAGCCGAAAAGCAGAAAACCCACTATCCAATCAGGAACAAACCACACTCATGTAAGAAGTGCCCATGAAACCCTTAGTACCGAAATCTGTGACTGAATCTCTGCTTAAACTTTGCTCAGAACTAATCAAGCGTCCTTCACGTTTCCCCGTCCATGGTGGTCTATTCTAACTAGTGTTTTGGTTCGATCCATGAATGAAGAGAGAAACTTTCAGAACTAGAGAGTCCCAGATGTGTATTACTAGCCAAATGACTGCTCTGTCAGTGATGGATCCTGAAGGTGACCTTGTACAAAGATCAATGCCTTCTGTGTGGTTTCTTCGCCTGTGTTTCTGGTATTAAGGAAAGTGACAGGGGAGAGAAACTGGAGGTTTCTACACGCGTGTGACTCACTGTGGCCCTTAGACACTAACTATGGGGTTGCAAGGACATGGGCGTCTTAGAGATGAGCATAAGTGTTTGTTCTTTCATTATTTTATGACAGTGTTATGAGCTGATTCCAGATTTCATGTGCGTTCAGTTTTAAAATGCTTCTTGACATCTGAAGAAATGCTGAAGGCACTTGCCTTCCCAACAGAAAATACTAAACATGATCATTCTGAAAACTGCCAGCAGAAAGATTAAGGTGGAGTGTGTAGGGGTTTGAAGTCACGTGTCCATGTATTTCTGCATTTGGGGGCTTGGCAGTCAGAAATAATGTTCTTTGTCTTTCATCCTGTCTTTCCCTTTTTTTACCTAAATGTTAAAAAGCCAGGCAAAATGAAGTGCATAAGACTGAAGTAGAAGTGGGTTGAAATACCTTCCTTTTGTGTGGAGGATCCGGCAAGCTCGCTTAGGCTTCCTTCCTCTCTGCTTCGCGCCTGTCGAGACTAAGGAGACCTGGCAGCCGGAGGTACCCTTGGGGGTTCAGGGAGATGGTTGGAGGCAGGCGCCTTTGATGTGCTCACCTACCAAAAATGTCACAGCACCACTGCTTCTGTTGTTTCACATTCAATGTGAAAGATTCACTAAAAGGTTAATTTCCAGTCTTGTCAAGTATAGATTATTAAAGGCATTGTTGCTTTTTTGTGACATACCTGGAAAAGTCAGGGGGCACGAGGGAAGGCAGATGGAAAGGTGGAGCAGGCCAAGTGCTGTCAGAAGCCCTTTGGATGCCCACGTCAGGGGACCTTTATCTCCACACAGCAGAAGTAGTGATCGATGACTCTCTTGTAGGAGGAAACTGGAGCGGTGACTGCCTTTCTTCATGGTGGTTGGTCGTTGTTCAATCACTAAGTCCCATCCAACTCTTTGCAGTCCCATGGACTGCAGCACACTGGTCTTCCCAGTCCTTCACTGTCTCCTGGAGTTTGTTCAAACTCATGTCCATTGAAGCGGTGATGTCATCTGACCATCTCATCCTCTGTCACCCCCTTCTCCTGCCCTTAATCTTTCCCAACTTCGGGGTCTTTTCCAATGAGTCAGCTCTTTGCATCAGATGGCCAAAATATTGGAGCTTCAGCATCAGTCCTTTCAATGACTATTCAGGATTGATTTCCTTTTGGATTGACTGGTTTGATTGCCTTGCTGTCCAAGGGACTCTCAAAAGTCTCCTCCAGAACCACAATTCAAAAACATCGATTCTTCGGCATTCCGCCTTCCTTATGGTCCAATTCTCACATCCGGAAATGACTACTGGAAAAACCATAGCTTGACTAGACTGACCTTTGCTGGAAAGTGATGTCTCTGCTTTTTAATACACTGTCTAGGTTCATCATAGATTTAGGCCTAATCTCTTATAAGACTGGTTTTGGTAACTATTTGTCGTTCTTTTGTCTTTACTCTGGGGTACAGATTGCCCATATTTTAAAAAAAAAGATTTTTATGTTTCTATTTGTTTTGATTTCTAGGACCGTGTTTAAATGACAAAAACACCAGATTGAAAGACGGTCCATCTGGTATCTTTGGCTTTCAGAAAAGCCAGTTTGAATCACATCATAGTTGATCCAATGGCTGGAAAACACATATTTACTCAAAATATGGTTAATTCAATGTCTCTGAGTAATCCTAGATTTTGTTGTCTTGGATGGATCAGGCTTTAATTTCTCCCCTTCTTGTCTTCAGTTTAAGAGTCATTGTGAATGACAAAAGGAACATGGGATTCAGAGAGACCCAGATAGAAGTTCTGGCTTTTCTGTGTGAGAGCTTTTGCCCTTGGGCAAGACACTTAGTCTCTCTGAACCTTGTTTTCTTCATATGATACAAGGTTGTTGATGCCTACTATAGGATTTAGGCTAAATCAGAAAACTCATATAAAAGTATCTAATGTAGGAGCCAGCAAGTTAGTGTTTACTGTCCAAAACTGGCCTCCATTTTCTTGATTAGTTCTTTTATTTTTCTGTTTTCCTTCTTAGTATTTTCCTTTACTTTTTTTCCAAAGATAGTAGTAGTAAATGAATCTTTTAATGCAATTAAGTTGGTAACATTAATTGAATATTTGTTGTTATAAACAGTATGATTTTCTGAGACATTGTATTTGAAGTACACTTTTTAATAATAGTGCAGTTACCTTGAACTTGAAATTTGGAGTTAGGGCTTCCATAAAGGAATACTCCCTGTCAAGAGGTATTTACTTTCCTAGATAACAGAAAGGAGGAAGAATGCCCTGATGTTAATTACTAGAAAAAAGCCACTTTTTCCAAAAAACATTTCCCAAACCCAAATGATTCTACTTGTTACCTATAGACATTAGCAGTGCTATTGTGCACTGTCAGAGACATGGTTCTAAAAATACAGGAGGGACATTTTGATGGGCGATAATATTTCAGGATGATCAAACTTTTCTGCCTGTGTACTTTGTTTAAAAATTTTGTTTTTAAACACCAGCTAGAATCTTTGAAGCAGCCTTTTTCTTTCTGAATTTATTTTTTATGGTGGACCTCATAATGGCTTAGCAGATGACCTGAATATCTGAAAACACCTTAAGAAGCTGAAACACCTGCACATATTGCCAGGGACAAGGCAGGGGAGAAAGTAGGCAAAAATATGTTCTTCGGGAAATGAAGTGGTTTTCTGCTGAATAGCGTTAGGTGCTCTATAAACAGAACCTACAAAATAAATATTAATCCTCACCGAGGCCCTGGTCACCCAGGGAAGTCGTGCTTGCTTCAGGAACTGCTCTGAGGAACGATGAAGGAAAATCTGAATGAAAACCAACCCAGGAAGCATATTAAAACCCACCATATGAAGCTTTACTACAGAAGGGGTAAATTCAGATTTCCAATCTTTAATTTTTTTGCTTTGTTTTTAATTAATTTTTATTGGATTACAGTTGCTTTTACAACATTGTATTAGTTTCTGCTATACAGCAAAATGAATCAGCGGTCTGTATAAATTTATCCACTCTTTTTTGACTTCTGATTTTTTAAAAAGAGAACTGGGAAGGAGCAGAGAAAGCTTAGGATGATCAGGGTGGCATAGATAACCGAATGAACTCAGACAAAGTGCAAGACCATGAAGATTGTGTCTTTGTGTGTGTGTGTGTGTGTGTGTGTTTTCAAAATTGAAATATAGTTGGTTTCTCAAAGAGCTGGACACAACTGAAGTAACTTAGCACAGTGCCCATAGTTAATTTACAGTGATTCACAGATATAGCAAAGTTTTTCTGTTATATATAAGAATCAGAAAAAAAATTTATGTATTATTTTTCAGATTTTTTTCCATTTTAAGTTCTTACAAGATATGGACTATATAGTTCCCTGTGCTAAGGACCACGACTTATATGGAAGAAAGTTCATGGGAGAGTCAGTCATTACTTTAACAGTACAGCCCAGAGACTTTGGCCTTTTTCATAAACAGTGCTTTGTTTGATGCTATCATTTTCCCATACTTGTGCTTCAAGTTTCTCAAAAATAGAGTATTTAAAATAATTACTGATAAATATATAAACACTCAGTGAAGGGACTTTATTGGAACACAGTATTGCTGGGAGCCTGATTCAGAAGGACAGCTGTTTGTTCCTTTGATTTTAAGACTTAATTGAACTTGTTACAGTGTCGCTTTTGGTTTGTTTCAGTTTTGGGGCCATGAAGCATGCGGGGTCTTAGCTTCCATGGTATGGAACCCATACCCTCTGCATTGGAAGGCAAAGTCTTTACCACTGGACCACCAGGGGAGTCCCAGGGCAGCTGTTTCTTAAGTCTTGGTGGAATGAGAAAGACAAGGTCTGGGGGTTCTCATCATGATCCTGGGCCCCTGTCCACGTTACCCTTCATTTGCCTCTCTGTGAGGAGATGCTAGGTATCGTTTGAGGCATTTCAGAAATAGAATATGGCTGTGCCAGGTGGTGAAGGTAGACTCTTCTGCGTCTAAGGGAGGATAGTTGTTTGGAAAGCAGAAGTTCTTTTTAACTGTTTTCAGGAACTCCAAGAGACAACCCACTCCAGTATTCTTGTTTGCAAAATCCCATGAACAGAGGAGCCTGGTAGGCTGCAGTCCACAGGGTCGCAGAGTCATGCACAGCTGAGCACACGTGTGTGCACACACAAGGAGACAACATAGTGGTGGTTATTTTTTGCTTCCTGCATTGCTCTTTCTCTTTCTCACCTGATAATAATACATGACCTCTTATCTTCAGGGGAAACTATATACATGTAAATACATGTAAAAGCAACAATTAAGTATGAAGATGCTAAGTCCATCTTAAACCTTGCCATTTGTTCATCACCACCCCTTTTGCTTTTTTTGCCTTCATGCTCAACCCAAGTGGGTTTGCTTGCAACAAACTGCAGATTTCCAAGTCACACCTACCACCCAGCAGCTTTGGGATAAAAATGTCATGTAGTCTATTTTACTTTGAAAGGATTCCTTTTAAAGAAATAATTTTGCAGGAAACAGAACAACTCAAGTAGGCTGTTCCCTACTCTCTCTTTTCTATAAGTTTTGAAGTTTTTTGTAGAAGGAAATCTTCCCCAGGGATGCAATAGGTATATTATGCTTTGGGAGTGTTGAGGGCACAAATGGGATTTAAGCATGCTTCACTGTCCCACAGCTTGAGGAGTGCCTTGAAGGAGCACATTTGTCTGAACACATGCCTGACTCTTATTCTACTTGTTTTCTGGCTACAAAAATAACCATCAGCTGTGTTGTCTCCCCATAGCCCTTCCAAAAGGGAGAAGCAAGAATTTTGTTTCTGAGAGCCATTCTCAAAGGTTGTTGAAGGGGCTCTTCCCCAGATACAAACTTCAGAGCCAACTGTGATGGGAGATCCAGGACAGCGTCCATGGATCTGTCCATGTGTAACTGCTCAGAGTCTGCGTGGTGGCTGTCATGAAGCTGTGTTCCCAGTGATTACACCTCCCCCTGAGCTTTCTCTGAAGCAGAGGGTCACCTGTGCACAGGGAATCTGTGTCCTTTTTGTCAGCGTGAGTCGGTAGGCCACCGTCGAGTCTTGAGGAGAAAGGGGGCAAAAGCCAGATTTTTGTGTCCAAAAAAGAATGTTTTCACAGCTGACAGCTGTATGCAGAGAGTAACAGTCTACTTCGATGAGCATTTTAAAATATGAGGATTTGAAATTATTGGCTTTGGATGAAAACCAAGTGATCTGGAACCAGGTGATTGAGTGGTTCCAATAGCATGTCTCTTCCTGACCACACAGGTATGATGATTCCAAGGACAAGAGCTGGGGTGATAGACCTGGTTAAACCTTTGATCATGTAAAGGAAGTGAGTGAGCATGAATATGAGATTTATTTTTCTTTAGGATGCTTTATTTATGCCATGCTACCATTTATTCCCCAAAAGACACTTAAGAAGGAGAATTAGACAAAAGACGTCCCTTCTGGAATCCTGTACCAGGTTCACAGCTGGGTAAGTGGGATACAAACTGGACATTTCCGTGCCGGGCACAGCGTGACCAAGCACATGCGGCGCGCTGCCTGGAGCTTTCGTCTCTCTTCCCTGTTGAGATGCGTGCACATCTTTTGTGCTTTTGTGTTGATGAACTGTGCAGAGACCATCAAGAACGTCCCAGAGTAGAAACAATCAGAAGGAGAATCAGCTACCCTGTCTCAAAACACATGCTTAGAGTGTCTGGGATGGTTCCCACAGAATTGATGATGATGTGTAGAAATGGGCTGTCTTTGATCTAGTGAAGCAAATCCATTTTCAGGAACTGCAATCTGATAAATGTCATTCATCCTCCATTTCTCTCCTGGACTGATGTTTTCCTTCCTGATGGAAAACACACAGTCATAGCTTATTGTCTCAGCATCGTATGATACTAGAACCACTATTTGAAAGCTGTGTTAGTGCTACTGCTGCGGTTCACTGTATTTTGCACGATGAAAAACATGCATGAAGCTTGGCCATCCAGATTTCGAGAATTCTAGCTGTGTGGTAGACTTTTTACCAGGAATCTGAAATGAAAGGGAGAGAAAACAGTATGATTTGGCCGGAGTTTCTCCTAAACCTTAGTGAGGCTCAAAAGATCTTGCCCTCTGCCACTAGGTTCAGTGGAGGAGTGGTCTCATTTTATGAAAACACTGATACTTCTCTGCTTGCGTAAGCTACATCCACATGGAACTTATAGCCAGGACCTCTGACGCTTGCCAGTCTGGAACGGTGGACAAATCCTCACCACTGATCCTGTGTCTTTTCTCTTTCTGACTGTATTAGCATAGGCAATAGCATTTTTGTATAGTTTAGAAAGCAAATTCTGTATACAGAAGACTTTGAGGCTGTACAATCAGGAAAACAGGGTATTGCAGCCAAATTCACATACAGGAGAAGATGTATCTTCCTTCTCTGTTGAAGGGCAGGATGGGAGTGTGTGTGTGTGTGCTGTAAATTCCTTGGTAATTTGTGCTGCAAAACTGGGCTGCTCCCTGTTAGCAAGAAGTCAATCATATCCTCTGAGCTTTGCAGGGAATGGCTAATGCAGCCACAAGGAATGTTTCAAAGTCAAGATGAGGTTTCGGACTTCTTTGCATGTGGCAGTGTTGGCCAGAAATAGCAAATGCCAGCCCTCCCAGAAGCCTTTCCAGCTCTCTTCGGGATAAGAACAGTACATGCAAGCATCACTAGGTGGCATAGCTGCCCTGGTGTATTATTCTTGTGGAGCCTAGCTTGTAACTGCGGTGGGATGCTTTGATGCTGTACCTGATAGGATACCTATCCAGAGGCATCAATACAATTCATTCGAGTCAAGCAGAAGATTCCATTAGCAGCGGATCAGTGGACTGACTCCAAGTCAAAGAGGAGCTGTGGTTTAGGAATCCTAAGTGTAAACCTCTGCACACCAGCATTCATCCTGCTCAGGCTGCTGCTGAAACAGTTGCTGCGAGAGCTCAGGCTTTCAAGTTCATGATCAATATGCCCCACAAGACTATGTCTCTGCTTCATCCTTACCAGCTCATACCTGACCCCCACACATACAGTATGTGTACATTCATACATATATCCTCCACCTTGAAGTGATCAGGGAGATTTTAGGAAAAACTGCATATATACATACATACGTATACACATGTGGACTTCCCTGGTGACTCAGGAGGTAAAGAGTCCACCTGCAGTGCAAGAGACGCAGGTTCAATCCCAGAGTTGGGAAGATCCCCTGGAGAAGGAATGGGAACCCACTCCAGTGTTCCTGCCTGGGAAATCCCATGGACAGAGGAGCCTGGTGGGCTACAGTCCATGGGGTTGCAAAGGGTCGGACACAACTGAGGACTCACACTTTCATTTCACACGTGTGCGTGCAGGTGTGTTTACGTATGGTACTGAGCATTATGACATTAAAAGACTCAAATCAGTATACAACATTTGATTTGACCACTAACCCATTCCCCTGAACCACACCTTTTACCATCCTTATCGTTGGAGTCAGAAAACCACCACCACCCATGGGGCAAACCCTGCCACTGCCTGTTAAGTTGTACTGGAACAGAGCCAGCCTCGATGTTTTGTTCATTGTCAGTGGCTACTTTGGCAGAACAGCAGAGCTGAGCACTGGCACAGGAACACATGATTCATAAAGCCTAAAATATTTTCTCTCTGGTCCTTGACTGAAAGCATAGCTAACTCCTGCCCTCTAGATAACAGTTTGGGAAACCCACTTCATTCCTAGGATCAATATTTCTAACAAATTTCTCAAGTCAACGTTGTTTAGTAACTATAGTAAATAACCTCCTTGTTGACAATGAAAGCATTTTGACAATAACATGGGAAGACACTAGGCCATTGTATATGGTCTCTGTCTTTAAGGAGCTCACATACCAGGTTGGAGAGCATATATGTGAGAAAGAGCCCAAGGCACAGCCCAGTGGGTGCCAGTGGGTGTTCTCAGCAGTACGAGGAGGCAACCCGGCATAGTGAAGAGAATGCAGGCGGGTGAATCAGGGAAATGATCACGGAATTTAAGCCAAAAGGTTGGAGTTTGGTTTGAGCTGTAACACTTTAGCCTGTGATAACAAAAAACCCTACTTTTTATCAAGCACTTGCTATGTGCCAGGAACTCTCCCAACTCTTTGACATTGTTTAAATTTCCTTTAATATTTATCACAGTGGTATAGTGATCCCAGGTTATCACTGAGGAAAAAGGTTTCAGGTTAACTAGCTTATGAAAACAAAGCATATACCCAGGAAGTGATGAACAAGGACCAAATCAGGAATGTGTGACAAGTGGCCACTCTGTTAGAGTGGCTCCCCTACACGGATATTACTTAACCTCAGCACTTCCCTGAGGTGGCAAGTTGTCCCAGCACACCTTGCTCACAGACATGCCGCAGCGTTTCATGTGCTTAGAGCTCTGACACTCTGCTCTGAACAACCACAAGGCAGACACTGTGGCTCCTCAGGTGGTGGGAAGGTTACTGAGCAGTTAATGCAGATGACTGCCTCTGAGTTGGGTATTAAAAGATAAAAGAAGGAAGGGAGGAATGAGGTATTTAGGCTGGTAGAAAGTGATGGTGCCATGTGATCAACTTTGAAGGCATTAGGAAGGTTTGGGGGGAAAATTAATACGTATGAGTAGTAGTAAGCTACATACACACAGTATATACATATATACACTGATTCAAGTCTCTTAAACTTCACAACACTTAGCACCATGTTAAGAGCTCTGAGAAGTCCTGCAGTTAAACACTATTCACCTTGTAAACCTCCAGCTTCCCTTCTTCTGTGAGCACAGACTGCCTTTTTCATAGGATGTCACTTAATTAACCTCTTACCTACCAGTATGTCCTGCTGACCAGCTGGTAATGCTGGATTTCTTGGTGTTGACTCACTGCAGTCAAACCTACTGTGTCTTTTATTGGTAGAGTATTTGCCTTTACAGAAGTGTTACTTTCATTGGAGGCCATGGACCTGTATGATGACTGATTTCTACAATTCTGTATTTGTCCACCAAAAGAAGTTAGCAGCTCATCCAAGATGGGCCAGATGCACTAAATCCGGGTGGGAGGATGCTGGAGTAGGGGATATGGCTGTGCACTCCCTGCGTTGAGCTCCAACACTGAGTGGGAGTTCTTAGAAGCTGTGTGGTTTAATACATCTGTCTCCTTGGCTGCTATGCCAGCTTTTCATGACAGTGCTCTTCAACATCTGAAACATTTAATTGCTTTTGATGACAACAAGAGAATTGTGGCAAGAGAACTCTCCACAGTCTCCAAAAACACCGCGTTGCCAGTGTTTCAGGTCTGGTCAACTTGAGCAGGTGTGATGTTAGGATGTGGTGTTTCAGACCCAAAGGAGTATGCAAGGGGCCACCTCAGAGTGGCTGCCTCCATGGGCCTCTTTTTTCCAAGTAAGGATTTGTAAATGGAGATTGATCCACCATGCAAAAACATAATGGAGACCAGAAGGGGAAGTTGATGTGAAGAAAGGGGTTCAAAGGTGATTCTGTATTTTGTAGCAGATGACCCTTGGCTACACCTGTGGCCAGAAATGGGTCTTGTCTCCCATTAAGCTTCAGGATACGGTGTGTGCTCTGAGTCTTAAGTAGAAGAAACTGTAAATAGTAAGGCCAAAACCCATTCTCACCACCAGCCACTATTTAAAACCTCCGTTAGGCCTCCCACACAGATGAGAATTGTTTGAGGGGATTGTATGGGTTTTGCTGGAATTGACGTCAAAATCTCCTTGTGTCCTGAGCTGATGAAATTTCTAAAACTGTGCATGCCAGCAGATTGTCTCTGTTGAGGAGAATAACCAGAAATGGGCAGGCTTCTCAGCCTTGATGCTCACTGGGCTTTTGGGGCAAAGGCCACTATGAGGTCTGGGGTGTGGGCAAGAGGAGAGCAGCTCCCCCAAAGGGATCTCATCCTCCTCTCCGTGTGACCCTTCACATAAGGTGGAGACCCTGTGTCAGAAGATGTCTCTGCTTTCCTCTGTTCCCAGGTCTGCCTGAGCCAGTGACCTCCCTGGAGGCCTGGCTGATGGGAAGGAGGAAACCAGGATTAAGTCTTCAGCTCTCATTTGCTAGGGGAACATGTACACTCAGATCAATGGAACTGGATGACTTCGGAGCAAGTTCTCACAGTCTTATGGATGAGAACAAGCTGAACAGACCTGCATATGATTTAACCAGTGATGCCATCATAATCCGACTTTAAAGTGCTCTTGGTGCTATTTATTTTTTTAATACAGTTTACAAGGAAGACTTCGTGAAGGATGCTGATTTAAAATGCAGTATGTCAGATGGAGCTCAGCTCCATTTTGAACACATGGATCACACATTCTATCTGGATGCTGGTTTCCCCCTTTAGGCCAGTGCTCATTTCCAAAGCCATGTCTAAATCTCTGATTACATAAACACACACATCACTTCTACTGCTTGGAGAATTTTAAAGTCCCTCATTTTGTTACCATGAAAATAAGCATTTTGGTTAAGATGGTCCATCCTGGCAAATGGGTCTGCAAGAAATGCCGAATTAGTGACTCTGTTCTCTTTTCATAGTTGGGGAAACCACAGCAAAAAGTTGTGGCCAACTTTACTTTTCTTTCCAAGTCTGTTCAGGATATGAACAGTTAAGGGGCAACAATGGAGTGGGATATTTTGTGTACTATCAGACATACAAAAGAGGAAAAATATAACACTGTCATTCTTGGCAAGGAGCAATGCACTGAAAGGAAAGTGATGCCTGAGAATTTTTCACTGGATTTTTCCTTGACCAATTTGAAGACCCTCATTCTGATTTATTTCTCAAGGACACAGAAATACTCCACGGAGAAGTTCCAGTTGCCCTTTGGAGAAGATGGTATTCTGGGGGTGTGTATATGTATGTGTGCTCAGTCATGTCCTTTCTTTGCAATCCCATGGACTGTAGCCCACCAGGCTCCTCTGTCCATGGAATTTTCCAGGCAAGAATGCTGGAGTGAGTCACCTAAACTGAGCCCATCTGCCTGCCCTAGCACTCTCATGAGACCCAGATACCATTTGAAGTAAAAGGTGCTCTCAAAGAAGAGAGGTCCTTGAACTTGAGAATACCGACTCCACCTTGATAAGATGTGCTGTCTGGTGAGAAGCTGGCTCTGAATGCCCCAGAGGGTCTTTGTTTCTCATCAGAGCCTCGAAGTCGGAGGAACACAGAAGCGTTCACACTGATGAAGCTGTTCTTTCCTTCCCTGCTCAGAGTTCACGGATCCTGTTGGTGTCCTTGCCAGGAGCAATTCTGGCTCCTTTTCTCCAGTGCCAGTACTGGAGCCTGGTGCATAATACTGCACCCAGGCCAAGTGGGGTTGGTTGGTTTTCTTAAAAAGATATTGAAACATGAAACACAACTGGCAAAGGAGCCCTGCTCCTTGGTGTTGGGAGGTGGGGAACACCTTCCATTCACCATGAACACCTTGGCAGCACCCCTCTGGCTTCCTCTGGCTCTGGCAGGCTGAACTCCAAGCTGCCCTAGTGTGTTGGCCCACAAGTTGGCTATGATGTATGTTCTGTGTGCCCAAGTCCACCTTCCCCCTCACACGAGGCTTATCTCTAATAGAAACCTACAGACTGTATCCCACCACTTATCCTGGGGAGCCCATCCCCTGGGACAATAGTCAGAGCTAAGAAGGAGCAGATGCTGCTTTACAGGAAAGAGGGGGAGGAAAGGTGAGACTGTAGGCATGCCAGCCCTATTTGTGTGCCCTCTGGCCACACATGGACTGCTCTTCCTCCCCTTCCTCACTAACAGGGAGATTTTTTAAAAGACACTGCTTTATATTGCCCCTCCCCCATTTTCTCTGTCTCTCCCCACCATCTATTTGCAGCTGCTGATGGCATTTTCAGGACCTCATTTTTTTCTCCCTCTCAAGGTCTCGTTTCCTCATCTTTTGCCTTGTTCCCCGATTTCTTAGCCTCTGCTGTTTTTCCTGTCTACCCACCACCTGCCCCAGACCTCTGTTTTTCTGGCCTGAGGGTGGCTGGGTGGGAAGCTGCGGATGTCTGGGAGTGAATGCCAAGAGGAAGAAACAATAGTTGTGACTCTGTTCTCCGCGGGCCATGACGTCCC
The DNA here is from genome assembly GCA_006410615.1 of Neotragus moschatus. Lineage (NCBI taxonomy): Eukaryota > Metazoa > Chordata > Mammalia > Artiodactyla > Bovidae > Neotragus > Neotragus moschatus. The sequence continues at coordinate 1,477,075 of SJYA01001621.1, read as the reverse complement.
TTTCCCTGAGCATGTGCTTCTGATTTAGAAAAATCGGCTTTACGAGTGTATGTTTTTATAGCTAACATGATCAGACGTTCCAGTTGTGTTGAGGATTTTAGGTCTAGAAAAGGAATGAAGTGCAGAGTTGGGATGCAGAGCAATCCTTTGTCAGTTCCCTGCTTGGCCAAACACTGTCGTGTGCCCTGTGCCGCAGGGCCTTCCTTGCCCTGCCCTCTTTGCTCCATCTCCCCTCTCTGAGGCCTCTCCTCTGTGCTTCCCCTTGGATGCTCTGGGTACCTTGAGAGGTACCTTCTGATCTCTGCTTTCTTGCTTCTGTGAAGTTATTGAGAGCGGGCCCTTAGCTTCTCANCCCAAGTCCACCTTCCCCCTCACACGAGGCTTATCTCTAATAGAAACCTACAGACTGTATCCCACCACTTATCCTGGGGAGCCCATCCCCTGGGACAATTGTCAGAGCTAAGAAGGAGCAGATGCTGCTTTACAGGAAAGAGGGGGAGGAAAGGTGAGACTGTAGGCATGCCAGCCCTATTTGTGTGCCCTCTGGCCACACATGGACTGCTCTTCCTCCCCTTCCTCACTAACAGGGAGATTTTTTAAAAGACACTGCTTTATATTGCCCTACCCCCATTTTCTCTGTCTCTCCCCACCATCTATTTGCAGCTGCTGATGGCATTTTCAGGACCTCATTTTTTTCTCCCTCTCAAGGTCTCGTTTCCTCATCTTTTGCCTTGTTCCCCGATTTCTTAGCCTCTGCTGTTTTTCCTGTCTACCCACCACCTGCCCCAGACCTCTGTTTTTCTGGCCTGAGGGTGGCTGGGTGGGAAGCTGCGGATGTCTGGGAGTGAATGCCAAGAGGAAGAAACAATAGTTGTGACTCTGTTCTCCGCGGGCCATGACGTCCCTTTCCCTGAGCATGTGCTTCTGATTTAGAAAAATCGGCTTTACGAGTGTATGTTTTTATAGCTAACATGATCAGACGTTCCAGTTGTGTTGAGGATTTTAGGTCTAGAAAAGGAATGAAGTGCAGAGTTGGGATGCAGAGCAATCCTTTGTCAGTTCCCTGCTTGGCCAAACACTGTCGTGTGCCCTGTGCCGCAGGGCCTTCCTTGCCCTGCCCTCTTTGCTCCATCTCCCCTCTCTGAGGCCTCTCCTCTGTGCTTCCCCTTGGATGCTCTGGGTACCTTGAGAGGTACCTTCTGATCTCTGCTTTCTTGCTTCTGTGAAGTTATTGAGAGCGGGCCCTTAGCTTCTCAGTACTGTGATTACCATTTACCGAGGAGGTCTATTTACAGTCTTGATGCCAAACCATGGAGTTTGGTGAGAGATCCAGGATCCTGAATTTCTGACCAGCTCCTAGGACCTAGGGATGCAGAGACCACAGTTTTTCTCAAGACTTGATACTATGTGCCTGCTCAAAAGAAAGGTGATTAATCTGACGAGAGTATCAATATTAACGAGCTAGAGAGAAAGCCAGGAGAGGACCTTCCCTTCTTCCCCAAGTGTTCTCTGTGTAGCCACTTCCTAGAGATAGCTTACTTCCTCATTTAACAAATATTTCTCAAGTGCCCGCTGAGTTCCAAGCAATGTTCTAGGCCCTAGGGCACTGCTTCTCAAACTCTAAAGTTCATGAAAATTACCTGGGGAATCTTGTTAAAATGCAGATTCTGATTCAGTAGGTCAGTTGTTGTTCTGTTGCTCAGTTGTGTCTGACTCTTTGCGACCCCGTGGACTGCAGCACACCAGGCTTCCCTGTCTTTCACCCAGAGCTTGTTCAAACTCATGTCCATTGCGTTGGTGATGTCATCCCACCATCTAGTCCTCTGTCATCACGTGGATCACAGCCTTGTCTAACTCATGAGCCATGCCGTGTAGGGCCAGCCAAGACGGATGGGTCATGGTGGAGAGTTCTGACAAAACATGGTCCACTGGAGAAGGGAATGGCAAACCACTTCAGGCATTTTCTGCCTGGAGAATGCCATGGACGTATGAAAAGGCAGTAGATCGAGAGGTGGGACTGAAGATTCTTTGTTTCTAACAAGCTTCCAGGGAATGATGGTGTTGCTGTTCCATGGATCACATCACAGCTGATAAGGGTCTAGACCAGTGCTTTTCATAGGAAACATAGCCTGAGCTACAAATATTAGCCATATGTTGTTGTTTAGTAGCTAAGTTGTGTCCAACTCTTTTGACCCTGTGAACTATAGCCTGCCAGGCTCCTGTGTCCATGGGATTTCCCAGGAAGAATACTGGAGGGGGTTGCCATTCTCTTTTCCAGGGGATCTTCCTGACTCAGGGATCAAACTCATGTCCTACCTTGCAAGTGAATTCTTTACTGCTGAGCCCCCAGGGAGGCCTGATTAGCCACATAGGCAACTTTAAATGTTTTCATGGGCATGTTAAGAAAAGTTGAAATGGATTTTGAAGGACTGTGTTGCTTAACCCAGTGTGTTCAAAATACTGTCATTTCAGCAAGTAATCAACATAAATGTTGTTGAGAGACACACATGAAGTCTTCAAAAGCAGGTGTGGGTTTTGCACATCTTGAGCACATTTCAGGTAGGAGTAGCCACATTCCAAGTACTCGAGTTCACGTGCAGCGTTTGGCTCTTATGTGGCCCAGGGCAGGTCCAGGCACTGCCCTCATCACTGGGGAGCGCAGCACAGTGACTCTGAGAAAGGCAAATGGTGCCACCATTGGCCAGAACTCCAGTTCCAGGCCTATGTGATCTCCTTTCGTGAGGAGCAGCCTCAGTGATACAAATCATAGACCAGCTCATTTCCCATCCCATGTGAATAAGTGAAATAGAAGTCCCAGTGCCCAAACCCATTGTCGTCCTATCAGAGAATGCTCACTGTTTGTGAGTGGATGGGATTTCCTTCCCTCTTACCCTGGTAAGCCCATCCAGCTCCATTAACATGGACTCTCCTCAAACCGCTGCTGAGTTAAGGGGACAGGAGAAGCTGGGGCCGCGTCCTGACTCTGTCCAGGTTTGTGTCTGTTGTCCAGTTTTTTTAATTTATTATTTTATTTGTTCGGGTATGTTGGGTCTTAGTTGCAACACATGGGATCTTCGTTGCATCGGACAGGTTCCTTTGCTGCGGTTCATGGATTCTCTAGTTGTGATAAATAGACTCAGTAGTTGTGGCTCGAGGGCTTAGTTGCTCCCTGCTATATGGAGTCTTAGTTCCCTGACTAGGGATCGAACCTGTGTTTCCTGACTTGCAAGGCAGATTCTTAACCACTGGACCACCAGGGAAGTCCCTGCTGTCCAATTTTTTGAACACAGCTTTACTCTGGGTACCAGATGCTACTTGTGCACCACTGTGGGTTGTCTTGACACCCTGGCCAGCGTGGTAAAAACGTGAGATGAGAGTACAATGCACGGTGCTCGTGAGTCCCCACTCTACCTCCTGGTTCCGCCAGGCAGAGCAAAAGGACCAGCTGGAGGATGTTTAAACGGAATCTTTACCTTGCTCACCTGCTCTCTTCTCTATTCCCCATCCCCAGTGCTCTGCTTCTATAGTGTTTTGAAGGGACTTTATCCTTGGTGACAATGCCCTGGGATGTGGCCAGTATGGCTGCTCTGGGAGACGCCTGTGTTATAGGCATGAACCTAGAACATGATGCATTTCCATGGTTAGGTCGCGTTTTCTTAGGCCCTCTGCCTGGTGCTTGACTTTACAGGCCTCTATTTGATTAAAATAAATTCTGAAATCAGGTTTCAGGGCTGGTGCAATGATAGCAATTAGCACTTATATAGCACTTTTTGATTTATGTAACTTTTTAACCTTCTCTCATTTTTACAAAGTTCGTGACAGGTAAGTGTATGCCTTGATTACGTGTGTTAAGTCACTTCAGTCGTGTCTGACTCTTTGTGACCCTATGGACTGTAATCCTCTGTTCATGGGATTTTCTAGGCAAGAATACTCAAGTGGGTTGCCATTTCCTTCTCCAATACCTTGATTATAGTTGTAAATAGCATGAAAGAGAAGAAAGGTCTATGTAACGTTGCTCTTGCTTAGTTCTATGTTTTCCTGCTCATAATGCACACCAATTGCTTGGCTCTTTCTTGCATTGTTTTAGAAAGGGAGAATCTGGGTGTCTTCGCTGGTGTTTTCATTTTTAAAATGGCCCACGAGAATATTGAAAACTACACATCAGAATTCATTCAGGCAGGCAAAAATGAGGTAGTAAAGGGCTTGACTGATCACTTCCACAGAGGCAGGCTTGGGAGGGATGGTGCGAATGGTGAAGAGCTGGTGGGAAGGCTTCTAAAGAGCAGCCTCAGGTCCATGCGCCGGCACCCTCCGCTATTGAGTTATCACGGCGTCTGCTCAGCCAGCTAAGTACAAATTAATCTCTCGTGGCTGACCAATTACGCGCAGCCTTTTGTGAGCAAACAAGTTAAAAGAAACGCATTAGGTAAAGCAAGGGCTAGCAGCTCTTGGAGTGAGAGAATGGGTGGGCCTGCAGTGTCAGAAGGCATTTGATTTCACAGCTGTCATCCAGCTAAGCTTATCAGAAGGTCTGAAATTGACTATATCACATCGCGTNGACCAATTACGCGCAGCCTTTTGTGAGCAAACAAGTTAAAAGAAACGCATTAGGTAAAGCAAGGGCTAGCAGCTCTTGGAGTGAGAGAATGGGTGGGCCTGCAGTGTCAGAAGGCATTTGATTTCACAGCTGTCATCCAGCTAAGCTTATCAGAAGGTCTGAAATTGACTATATCACATCGCGTGTGTGGACACATACTCATTACTTGGGTAAACACACACCCTTGTGCACCTGGGACGGTGCCAGGTTACAACTGTAGTCCTTGGATAATTATTAATAGCACACCCTTTCACTCTCAGATGAGTCTTGGATTGGACAATGAATTATATGGTTCCTTTAATTACAAGCACATAGGATGTCTTTATGTGTAATAAAGAACACATGATTTATAATATTGGCAGAGTCTTAATAGGGCTCTGGTTAAGGTATACCTTTTGTTTGTTTGTTTTCTCCAGTAATATAAATCAACGTTGTATCCTGGAAAAAATCTGGCCTTTGGAAAAAGTCAACCTAGATCCTATTATAGAGAGTGATGGGGTCTGGTAGTTAAGACATATGGTCCAAAGCTGACCATCTGGGTTCCAATCCCAGCTCTGCCACTTACCAGCTGTGACTACTTGGGCAAGTTACTTAATCTCTCTGTGTTTATTCTCTGACCCGTAAAAAGGATATCGAGGTACCTACCTTATAATGTTGAAATGAGGATCGGAGGAGTTAATAATTAATACACATGAAACAATGACTAATGTTAACTAAGCCCTTAGTAAATATTTGCTATTATTTTAGCCTCAGCTTTACTGTTCTTCAGCAGTTTGGCCATTGGGATGGAGCGCTCTGAACCATGGTTCCCTGTAANCTTCTGAGTACTGGTGCACACAAGGTTTTCTTTGTGCCCTCCAAGAGTCTGTTTCCCAGTCCTGTGTACGTTCTGGCTGCTCTATGGTGGTGTTAATGGTGACCTCCTCCAAGAGGACTTATTGCCATATCCAGGTCTTCTGCACCCAGAGCCCCTGCCCCTGCAGCAGTCCAGTGCTGACCCGTACCTCCACAGGAGACATTCAAACACAGTTAAGTTGTGACAAAAATGAAACAAGCTCAAGACTGCAAAGAAAAATCTGTATGATAGCTTGCATTACAAAGGAGGGCATGTTTAAAATATTGCATTTCCTTTTGGTTTCTATGGGATAAATAGCACCGAACTAAGAGTTTCATCAGTAAGAGCAACCTTTGAGAAAATGAGTAGTCATTGATTAATATGATCAACTTGATTTTTAAAACTAGCTTTATTCACTCAATATCCAAACAAGTGAGTTTTTACTTACTGCATATCATCCAATCATCTTGCATTTGATTTATTTATTCAGCAAAGACTTACTGAGTGTTTACTCTGTGCCAGGCAGTCTGCCATGTTCAGAGGGTGCAAGTGTGAAAAAAAGCTGTGTCTGTCCTCACAGGGTATACCATCTACCTAGTGTACACACAACATACTTGTCATTGGCACACACTCCTGAAACATGAAATGTCCTGAAACACACAAGTAAAAGACAAAGACTGAACTGAGAAGAAAATTCAGGGAAGGAATCAGTATTACTGATCTAGAAATAAACAAAAACCTTCTATCCATTTTGCAAGAAGATAAAGCAGGAATTTTGAGACCAGATCAGGGAAACAGACTAGAGAAATGCAACAGCCATTTCATGTTAAATTGGCCAGATGACTCTTGTTCTAGTTAATGGTCTCATATCTAGCCTGCACCCAAATCTGTGTTGCTTTTCCACCTCATTTGACTTAGACAGATTTTGATGGGATGAATTAGTGCCTTGTGTACCATCTACCTGTTGAAGACAATGCTTGTGTGTGTGTGCTCAGTCACTCAGTCATGTGAGACTCTTTGTGACACCACAGGCAATAGCCTGNTGGCCAGATGACTCTTGTTCTAGTTAATGGTCTCATATCTAGCCTGCACCCAAATCTGTGTTGCTTTTCCACCTCATTTGACTTAGACAGATTTTGATGGGATGAATTAGTGCCTTGTGTACCATCTACCTGTTGAAGACAATGCTTGTGTGTGTGTGCTCAGTCACTCAGTCATGTGAGACTCTTTGTGACACCACAGGCAATAGCCTGCCAGGCTCCTCTGTCCATGGGATTTTCCCAGCAAGAATACTGGAGTTGGTTGCCATTTCCTCCTCCAGGGGCTCTTCCCAACCCAGGCATTGTACCCACATCTCCTGCATTGCAGACAAATTCTTTACCGTCTGAGCCACCAGGGAAGCCCAAGATAAGGCCTACTTACAACAGATAGAAAATGGTTATAAATTATAAAAGCTTGTGATCAGAGGCCATTAAAATTGTGTTCTTCTGATACAAGTGATACAGTGATGAAGTTGAAAATGTCTGGGGAGAAATGTGTACGAAAAGTCATCATCGAAATAATCACCCAAATCTGCGGCCAGATATCATTAGTTACTGACATTTTCCAGGATGGTTGAAGAGGAAGTTCATCAGTATTACCTGGCCCCTTGATGAAAAGGTGATTCCTGGGCCCAGCCCCCTCCCCCTCCAACTAAATGAGGATTTCTAGAGGAAGGGTCTGGGGATCTTCAGTTTTAACAACTTTGGTGGATTCCCATGCATATTGAAGCTTGAGAACCATTAAGTTAATCCATTTTACCAAGAAAGAATGTAAGCATAAACCTCAGAAAATTGTCTCCCTGAGGAATGGGCACAACAATAATACAGTAGGAAAGAAAAAAAAGAAAACTAATAAAGCATCTCTTTGAGAAAATACAGAAGAATCTTGGAACATTTGAGATTTTCACGAAGAAATTTATATTTACAAAGAATCGCTGAACCAAACGCTTTGTAGGTTTTTGAGAAGTCCGAGATAACTTTGCTAATGTTTGAAGTTGACAAGAGCCCAAATATATTTGCCAGAAGCAGACTGCCCCCTCAAATTTAACCTAGCATTTTTAAGGAAATGCAACCCATGTGTTCATGATAGTCCTGCCTGAAATTCATCAAAATGTAATTTTTGTAACAATGATTTGGTAGCCCTGTAATATTTCAACATCTTTTGTTCCCTGCTTAGAAACTGAAAGTTGCCTTTGGTCAAGGACTAACTAACCCCAAACAGAGAGGCTTGAGATGATTCTAAAACACAAGCCCCACAAGTATCCTGAGAGTCTCCTGCAGGCTCTGGGCATTCTATTTAGAGCTAGAACCTCACCTTCAAATATCCCACTTGCCTTATCGAAAAAGAAGGCATTTAATAACAGCAGCCTGACATCCTGAAAGAGCATTGGGCTGGGAGAAAGCACATGTTTTCTCTCCTGGGTTTTCCACCAATTAGCTGTGTGGCTTTGGGCAGATATTATAACCTCTCTGATCCTCTGTTTTTAATCAGGTTTAGATGAGAGGATTAAACTCTATAACCTTTGGGGCCAAAGTACTTTTCTGTCTAAAGTACTGTAACCATTACTGCAACTGCTGCCTAGAAGCTTCCATGATCAGTGTATTTTGGTTGCCCTGTTTATTGCCTTTGCAAACACAATGCATCTCTGTGTCCTTGGCTTCCTGCCAGGAAAGACAAGCCAATTTGATCGTGTTGCTCCTGGATGTCAAAACATTCTCATCTGACCACGCCACAGAAGAAGTTTGTTGAAAGTGTGACTGACTGACATGATGACCGATTGGCTGATAACCGCGGCTGACAGTGATTGATCGAGTGTAAAATTATCTGTTCTCATTACTTCTGAAATTGAATTCAGATTGGTTCTATTGGAGGGTTTCCATGGAGACCATAACCTGCTGTAGCAGTTGTTTGTGGATGTGGTGGCTTATTGTGATCAATACCTGTTTCCTGTGCTGGTCTGAAGAAATTATTAGTGATTGTAGTCAGGTAGAAAGAAGCAGCCATCTATAAAGGGAAAAAAAACCACCCTTAGGTTTATATTGCTACATAAAATGCGGGCTTTGTTCAGGATTATGCTTTGGCCAGCTAGTCGGTGATACCTTCACTAATTCACTGCTCTTGCATTGTTATTAGAGGATTTGCTTTGGAAAAAGATTTATAGGATTTTTTTTCTCCTTGAAGAAGACGGAATAGTAGATAAATGTTCATATTCATTGTTTAAAATGTGACGTAGCAACAACAAACATTTAATCAAACCACACTCATGTGACTACAGAGACAGGACTGGTCCCTCAGGCTTTTTCTGGGTTGTTTCTGTGAATGAAAAAGTCATCAAACTGTTTCACAGACTTGCCTTATTGATCTCTCAGAATGGCATGCTACGTCTGCTCTTAAGGAAAGCCTTTCCTAACTGCCCCCATCAGAGTTAATTACTGCTTCCTCTCTGCTCGCGTGGCACTCTTTCATCTTGTGTTACAGTGTTCATCTTGGACCTTACGACTACATCCCCTCACACTCTAGATTATGACTTCCTTGAGGACAGGTTCATTTTCTTTTTACTCTTTATGTCATCCTCATCATCTCGTGGACGTCCTGATACATCACAGGGGCTCAATAAATGCTAGTTGAACTGAATGAACTGGGTTTGCATTGCAAGCTCATCTCTTTTGAGACCAGTGTTTTAACAGGATTCCCATACAGTGAGGTGGTGGAACCTGTGCCTGGTGGTTCGGTGGCTTTGTTTCCTGTCCCGTAGCTGTGTTTGTGCCAGAGAGGGTTGCTAGGAAATCTTGTGTTACAAGAGGTTCATGTTATATCTAAAGCTTTCCATATACATGAGTAGTTTTTTTTTTTTTTTTTTTTTGGGCTGTGTTAGGTCTTAGTTGCAGTGTGCAGGCTTCTATCTTATTGTGGCACATGGCCTCCAGAATGCAGTCTCTGTAGTTGGGGCCTGCAGACTTGGTTGCCTTGAGGCGTATGGGATCTTAATTCCACAACTAGGGATAGAACCTGTGTCCCCTGCGTGGGAAGTCAGGTTCTTAACCAATGGACCATAAGGAAAGTCCCCATGAATAATTTAATGATTTCCTACAGCTTGTAGAACAGCACTGACCATACTGAGATGATAATGGGAGGATACCTAATAAGGATCAAATTTGATGCTTAGCCGCATTTGTTTATTGTTTCTCCTGGACTCTGCTTCAACTTACCCTCTCCCCGCACGTTTGGCTCATTAGTTGAACGTACCTTTGGAGGAATCCACTATTAAGAGCAACTAAGGGGAACACTTACCTTATGCCTGGTGTTATGCTTAGTCCTTGAAATCTTCTCCATTTCTTTCTCACAGCTATCATTGCCCCATTTTGAAGAGAAAAGAACTAAAACACAGAATGATTAATTTTTCTAAGGTTACACAGCCTGGAAGTGGTAAAGCCTGGGTCTGGCTCCAAACCCTGCTCTTGGAATTTATGATGTTGTGTCTTGGTAAAAGAGTTTCAGCATTTAGTTACTCAACCACCTGCATCAAAATATGCAGAATCCCATAGAGTAATCCTGCTGCTGCTAAATCACTTCAGTCGTGTCCTACTCTGTGTGACCCCTTAGATGGCAGCCCACCAGGCTCCCCTGTCCCTGGGATTCTCCAGGCAAGAATACTGGAGTTGCCATTTCCTTCTCCAATGCATGAAAGTGAAAAGTGAAAGTGAAGTCACTCAGTCGTGTCAGACTCTTAGTGACCCCATGGACTGCAGCCTACCAGGTTCCTCCGTCCATGGGACCTTCCAGGCAAAAGTACTGGAGTGGGGTGCCATTCCTACCCAAGTCAAAATCACCTCCCATGTTTGTAAAAAATACAGATAACTCCAGATCTGCTGACTCGGACTCTTTTGACTAAGGCCAGTGAATCTGCTCTAAAATGTTTTATTCTGTTCTGAGCTTCAGGAGCTTTGATACTAGTTTGTGTTCTTGTTTTGAGAGGAGGAGGGACAAGAGATTTCAATACCACAACTTTATAATCTCTGCTCAAAGGTAGATACACTCCTTGAGACTTGGAAGTGAAGGACAAGACTCTAGGGATTTTTGTTTCTTTGTACTGCTTAACTCTAGAAATAACCATCAGTGATAACATGAAAACAATTTTAAAGAGAATTATCAGTTTTCTGATAAAATGAGTGTTTAATGGAACAGTCTGAGAACTCATTGAAGGCATTCATTAAAAGTCATGTCCTAGTTAAGACTTGACTAGTTAAGGACTAGTTAAAGACTTGTCCTAGTTAAGGGCTCAGCCAATGGTGTTAGCACTGCAGGGAGTATTGAGGGGCACATTCCACAAGAATCCTTAGGCAACAGGCCCATGGCTTACCCTTGAACTTGATGGCCTTCCCCTAGATCTTCCTGAAGTACATATCCAGCTTTGTACTCTTTCCCTCACTGTAGTAAATGCAAATGGAGAAGGAAATGGCAACCCACTCCAGTGTTCTTGCCTGGAGAATCCCAGGGATGGGGGAGCCTGGTGGGCTGCCGTCTACGAGGTCTCACAGAGCCGGACACAACTGAACGACTTAGCAGCAGCAGCAGTAAATGCAAACCAATGGCAATATGTCACATCCTGTAGTAGCAAGACAAAGCTCTGCCTCCTCTAGAGGGCTCTTGATCTTTGCTTTATTTTTGCTGATGCTCTTCTGTGTCTCATCCGTGTCAAGCCATCTTTCCTATCTTTCTAGCAGAGTTTTGCCCTCTTAGCAAGAATTCTCCCTGCCAGGTGCTGCATCCAAGGAGAAATTCCCTATGTGAAAGTTTTAAGAGTCTTATATCTTTGGGATTAATTCAGTCCTTGTTTTCTGTTGCTAGTTACCTTTCTGTGCCTGGTTTCATAAACCACTCTGAAGGGCAGAGACTGTTTCTTTTAAGTTCTTCTATTTTTGACCCTGTCCCTCACTCCAGGAACAGGCACTGCCATCACCACATGCCAAGGCTGCCATTACCTCTTGTTTATTTCTTTCTCCTATGCCCCTGTTTTATTGAGATATAAGTGACACACAACACTGTATAAGTTTAAGGTATACAACATAATGATTTGAGATATATATATATATAGCTGAAGGAAATAGCAACCCATTCCAGTATTCTTGCCTGGGAAATACTATGGGCAGAGGAGCCTGGAGGGCTATAGTCCATGGGTTGCAAAGAGTTGGACATGACTCAGTGACTGAACACACATATATTGCTGAATGATCACCACAGTAGGTTTAGTCGACATCCATTACCTCACATACTTAGTAGCATTTCCTTTTTTTTTTTTTTTTTTTTTTTTGCAGGTTGGATATATTTTCTGCCTTCTACTATTGGAATATTTATAAGACAAATGAATGCTTATAGGTTAATGGATTTTCCCTTCTCTCCTTCCCCAACTTGGTTTCCCCAGTCTTAGAAAAACAGAAACATGTTTCTGTTTTTGTATGTGTAGCCACCTTCTGTGGGTAGAGTCATAATCCTATCTTGATGCAATCAGTATTGGAATTTTATATGTTATCTAAACTATTTTTTAATGATGTCTTCTAGTGATTTGGACAGCTGTCATTCAGCTTACCTTCGTGGCCTTTCAAGATGACCAGGAGACCTCTGTTTTGTTCCAGAAGCTAGTCATAGTTGCAAAGCCTCCAGGTGGTTGGCCACAGGGGTCCAGCGACCTCCTCATTGTCCAGGGAGGCTTCTGGCAACCTTAGCTGTGTGGTTCAGGCCGGATCCTTAGGACTCTTAAGTGAAACAGTCAGAAAATGACTTAATGTATTTTGCCACATGAAGCATATTTAACTGCCACTTGATTCTTTGTACTCTTTGGCTTAGGAACTCGCCTACCATTGTGTGGGGAAGTAAAAAATTCTTTTTAATTTTATTCAGTTTAAAAAAAAAAGAAAGAGAAAAAAGTCTAGGCATTGTCAAAATATTTGCTTAATCTTGCAGATTTGGGAAGTTGTGTAGCTGCTTGCTCTGACAGACCAGAACAATGGTCATTAAATGAAAAGCAGATGCAATAAAGTGCGCAGTAAAAGCCTTCTATTACAGGCTGTAAGGGGAAAAAAAGAGTTGTTAACAGCACACAGTAAGCGTTATGGAATAAATCAGAACAAAACCATTCCCAATTACTGTACAAAGATAATTAAAGTCTACAACGCTAATTAAGGTCTGTTTATATCTATTTCTGTTTGTGTACAAACATATGCACATAGTTAAATATTTTCGATTGTTTTTTATGCGATACTAACTTCAGAGTTGAATCGCTCTGAATTTAACTTTTGTTTTCATATCACCAGGAAGTAGTCTCCAGAAATTGAAACTCCAGCTTTCCCTCCTTGATTTTACTTTATTTTTCTTGGCTAACTTAAGAAAATTCTTCAAATATATAACACTACTTCCTTGAGTGTGTTTTTTGGGGTCTGCTGTGTTTTAGGTGGGATCGGCTAGGTTTCCCCGCCACTATCGCCACCATTTTTCTTTTTCTTTTTAATATAAATTTATTTATTTTAACTGGAGGTTAATTACTTTACAATATTGTATTGGTTTTGCCATACATCAGCATGAATCCACCACAGGTATGCACGTGTTCCCTATCCTGAACCCCCCTCCCAACTCTCTCCCCTTACCGCCCCTCTGGGTTGTCCCAGTACACCAGCCCCAAGCATCCAGTATCATGCATTGAACCTGGACTGGCGATTCGTTTCATATATGATATTATACATGTTTCAATGCCATTCTCCCAAATCATCCCACCCTCTCCCACAGAGTTCAGAAGTCTGTTCTATACATCTCTGTCTCTTTTGCTGTCTCGCATACAGGGTTATCATTACTGTCTTTCTAAATTCCATATATATGCATTAGTATACTGTATGGGTATTTTTCTTTCTGGCTTACTTCACTCTGTATAATTGGCTCCAGTTCCGTCCATCTCATCAGAACTGATTCAAATGTATTCTTTTTAATGGCTGAGTAATACTCCATTGTGTATATGTACCACAGCTTTCTTATCCATTCATCTGCTGATGGACATCTAGGTTGCTTCCATGTCCTGGCTATTATAAACAGTGCTGCGATGAACATTGGGGTACACGTGTCTCTTTCAATTCTGGTTTCTGCAGTGTGCATGCCCAGCTGTGGGGCTGCTGGGTTAGGGCAGTTCTATTTCCAGTTTTTTAAGGCATCTACACACTGTTCTCCATAGTGGCTGTACTAGTTTGCACCATTTTTCAAAGAAAATGAATTTTTCTTTGAACTTGACCCATATGCCAAATTATACTCACATGTTAGTNTTTCTGCAGTGTGCATGCCCAGCTGTGGGGCTGCTGGGTTAGGGCAGTTCTATTTCCAGTTTTTTAAGGCATCTACACACTGTTCTCCATAGTGGCTGTACTAGTTTGCACCATTTTTCAAAGAAAATGAATTTTTCTTTGAACTTGACCCATATGCCAAATTATACTCACATGTTAGTGTTCCATAGGATTATAAAATATCCTTTGGATATGAATCTCAAGAAGACTCAAACTTGAAGAATGAGAAATTGATAAATAATCCTCCCTACTGGCAGTTCCCCAGGGTTTTCTTCACAGGCTATAAATATCACATAGATATTCCCTGAACTGTAAGCTGTAATTTTTTGGATGGATGTCAGTGCTTTTTAAGAGGGAACAACAATGAGCTATATTATCATTCAAAAGTGATCAGCTAAACAATTGGAAAGGCAGTAGCTTTCAACGAAGGTCCAGGAACAGCCTCTGTATATACTGTACTTGACTCAACCTTGGGAATTAGGAAGAAACTTAATTCCAACTGGATGTTGATATTCTTTTGAAAATCACTTGATACTAACCAACAGATCACCAATCATGTTTTTTCAAAGAAAACAATTTCTTCTCTTTTTTCTCTTTCCCCTTCTTTCACTCCTTACAAATTCACCTACTTTATGTATTTCCCCCCTAAGTTGCAGTCCACCCAAGATTTAATATAGTTACATTTCTTCCTTTTAAGACTAAACAAAACAAGAAGGACTTGTCTGTGTTTCAGAACTGTAGCAGTCTTTAAAGAGCAGCGGCCAGCCTTCATTCTTGACCAACACTGTCCAACAGAATTATTATACAAGTGACATAGATAACTTTAACTTTCTAGTAGTCATATTTTAAGAAAGCAAAAAGAAGCAGAGGAAATTAATTTTGATAATATGTTTTAACAATGTATTTTTATTTTTTTTTTTTTCCATACTTAGTCTTTGAAGTCCAATGTGTACTTCACACTTGGAGCACATCTCAGTTTGGACTTGCCTCATCTCACATGCTTATTAGCTCTGTGGATTAATGGTGAGCACATTGAACAGTGCAACTGTAAGTGATGCCTGGAGAGGACCCGGTGTGAAACTCACAGACTCTGGAACTTTGAGTGTCTTGTTTAGACGGAGCTATTTCTTAGGTCAGTTTGGAGATGATAGAATAATCAACCCCTGCTTCTCCCTTGGCTGACGGTGGAGCTGGAGAAAAGTATATGGCAGGAAGTCTTGTGGATTTGGAGGGTCCAACTGGTAGCATAACTTGTTTTTGTTGTATCATAAAGCTATCCACTTGGGGCTCTAGAGTTCTACTTGTATGAGAGTCCTCTCTTATTAGGCTTATGTTCTGATTAGGAATGAGCTAGGTCTTAACCAGAAGGATCACTTTGGGAAGAATTACTTCTTGCCAAACCATCTGGTGGCTCAGAGGTTAAAGCGTCTGCCTCCAATGCGGTAGACTTGGGTTTGATCCCTGGGTTGGGAAGATACCCTGGAGAAGGAAATGGTAACCCACTCCAGTACTCTTGCCTGGAGAATCCCGTGGGCGGAGAAGCCTGGTAGGCTACAGTCCATGGGGTCGCAAAGAGTCGGACACAACTGAGCAAATTCACCTTCACCTTCAAACAATCTCAGAACAGAAGGAATGTGAGAATTACAGGAAAGTTCAGCACTCCTCTCTCCTATTTTCCTGAGGCTACTCCTGCTGTATCAAAGACTCTGGTTGCCTTGTCTTGTACCCATAGCCTAGAGCCTAAACCTATTCCCAGCTTAGTGATAAACACACACAGAGTCCTTGGGGTGGAGCCAAGAGAGTGCAGACTTGGAAAATTGAAGAGTCCTCTGTTTGAACAGCTGGGTGACTTGAAGCAAATCTCAGATCTGAACCTGTTACCAACTCTATAAAACAGCAAAGATAGTGCCTATCTTGCAGAATTGTTTGAGGAGCAAATACTACAAAGTGTATAAAGCACCTGGCCAAGTGTCTGACACATAGTAGACAGTCAATAAATGATAGCTATCATTGCACTATATTGTATAACTATGAAGTGTTTGTGTGGACATAATAAATGTTCCCATATTAAGTTACTGCCCCAAGCTGCCACTGTGACCCTGTGCAGGAAGATTCCTTCTATGGCTCTAAAGTCCATGAGTGAAAACTAGGTTCTCTAGCTTATGATCTGTATGAAGATACTTCTTGCTGAAGCTAGGGCAGGAATCTGTAGATATCTGGACTATGTTATAAAAGTAAGAGTTAAACTCCTATCTCTCTTCATTTTTTCAGAATGATTTCAAACTGTGAATGTAAAATGTCTTAAACATGTATACTTGGTCCAGCCTGAGTGTATTACTTTATGATTAAACTCCTTGTGGTCATCATCTGAAAAGTTAGGACAGGCATGCTTTGGTCTACTCTTGTTTACCAAATCTAGATGAAATTCTGGGTTTTTACTTTTTAGGGGCTTGGGGTTTACTTGGAAACCAACTTTTTATTTTTTGTGTTCTCTCAAGGTTGCAAGTTAGCAAAATCTTCCACAGACTCCTCCTCTGGGCCAGAGAGACTTGATTTGCAGGATTCTCTTTCATTTGCTGGGAGAGGGAAATGAGGGTCTTTATCATTCTGATCAAAACTCTTTAGATGACATTGGGGCTACATTTTATAGCTTCTTTTATGATCCATAAAAGTGGTGACCGCAATTGGGTAAATGCGATGTGAGCCACTTGGAAAGCTTCTCTTTGCAATTCCACTAGCTTCAAGTGCCCTGCATGTAATTTTGCAGACCAGTCAATTTACTGAAGTGTTCTTCGTGGGCAGAGCACATGCTGAAGTTGACGTACATCACTTACGTAAAATGTAATCCCTTCCATGGTGTACTTCTCTTGTGACACAAAAAGACACTATTGCAAAGGCAAACCTTTTCTGATAATTGATGATAAAATGACTGTTCTTGCCAGGATGAGTGGGAGGGACAAATATCCTTGAACTCTTCAGAAGGGAGGGCACTAATATTGAGAACAAAATTGTGAACATCTTTGTCTGTTATACAGAAACATCTGTATGTAATATTTTACATAAGAAGGTTCTATAACCATTTCTGTGGTTCCACCCTCATGCTCTCACACCCTGGATCATGATGGAACAGTAATAGTAGACTGTTGTCTAAACCTTTTTCTCCTTGCTGACATACATGGACATATGGATGGATATAACTTACGGGGTTATCTCTGGGAGTTTTTTTGATATGGAAATAAAATCATACTACACACATTTTTTATTTTTTCAATTTCATAGTACATCGTGTACACACCTAAAATTCAGTAGATCCAGTTCTAATTCTATCCTTCACCTCTAATTTGTTAAGATCTTTAACAGCCTCGTATATGGAAATTTAAAACATGCAACTACGTTATATTCCCAGTCTTGATAGTAGTTCAGGGGGTTGCTAACTCCAAGTCAAGTATTAGTTCAAAAAATGCATTGAAGCTAAAACAAAAAGAATATTTCCATTGTGTAGACCAGAAAGGAAATAACTGAAATAAACTAATGGGATGCATTGTTTTGCGAACATTATAGATTGTAGATGAAGATGTGTCAAAGTAAAGTTACACTTTACCTGAAGGATAGTGAGATCTGGAGAAGGAAGAATATAAATTACACTTTGCAACCATCTCATTTCAATGAATTTGATATTTAGAGAAAATTTATTTATGTTATAATTTCAGCTGGCTAAACAACTTGGGATTTCATGTTTTTATGCAACTGTTTCTCTTGCCCATTCTTTCCCATTGCCCAAAACCTGTCAAGAAATTAATAATTGGTAAATAGACCTGGTTTTGTTTAGAAACTATTTATTGAATAGTTACTAAATCAAGCAGTTTTGGTTTTGAAGTAAGTGTTTTACACAACCTGTGGAATAATTGGTTAAAATGTGTGTATACATGAATACATACGTATGTATATACTCTTAGTGAATTTTACTGCTTTGTGAGTTTTCAACTATCTTTCCTAACATCTTTTACAATTGTTAGTTTGAGTTTCCCTCAAAACTGAAGAAAAGACAGCTTAAAATATAGTTTGTTGTTAGAAATAAATGTGTTTTCTAAGATGTATATACTTATCACTTAAGGCAGGGATCCCCAAAGTCTGGGACCTAATGCCTGATAATCTAAGGTGGAGCTGATATAATAATAATAGAAATAAAATGCACAATAAATGTAATGTGCTTGAATCATCCCAAAACCTCTTCCCCCAACACCTCACCACCACCCACTGCTCTTGTTCATGGAAGAACTGGTCCCTGGTGCCAAAAAGGTTGGGGACCATTAGCTTAAAGAATCAGTTTAAAATGATTTATTTTCAGAGTCCTTGAATGTGGTTCGAAGGTATGATGCTTTGTCCATAATCACCATTTGGATAATGAGCCCCAAACCTGCCTAGCAATCTCATTCTCCTGCTTATCAAGTCTTCTCAAACTTCCATCTCAGGATCCATACACCACTGGTTGTCCTTTCTCTTCTGTAATCTTGTCTCAAATGCATCGTGCCCACTGGCATACAAGAAAGTAGCAAGACTAGTACAAAGAACATAATTTTCCTTTGAATCATTTGAGAAGTTTCCAACCTCTTGCCCTACTACCCTGGAATACTTTAGTATATATAATCCCTGTAATACAAGGGACTGCATATCTATGATAATAACCATCAAAACCAGGAAATTAGCACTGATACATTATAATCTTCAAGTCCATCAACCCCACTAAATTTCACTAGTTATCCCAATCCTTTCAATATATGTACATATGTATGTGTATGTAAATAAAATATAAATAGTATAATAAATTGTCTCTCTATAGCAAAAGTTTCCACTACTGAATCATTTATTACATTTAATTGTTATGTGTCTCTGGTTTCCTTTCATGTGGAACAGTTTCTCAATCTTTCTTGGCTTTCATGACCTTAATACAGTTGGAGATTGTAGNGAGAGGTTAAATCATTTGCTGAAGTGTTCACAGTTCTTGAATGACTTAACTGGTTTTGAACTGTGCTCTTTCTACTTGACCAAGAGCGCTTCATTACAGAGCTGTAATTTAAAAAGCCAACCCAGTTCTTGGCTGTATTAACTTGAATTTCACTTGAGAACCAGATAATAACCTTTCCAGTATACTATACATTAATTAAGATTTATAAGAAAAATGAGCAGGGGAAACTGGAGCAAGTCCAAAAATACCCCACCCAGGAACAAAGGCAGTGAAAGAAATTTAAACTTGACCTAATAGGAAAAGACTGGAGGTGGATGGGACTGCTTAGCTTGGAAGCCTGCAGCCACAGGATGAGTGGCACAGTATTTGCCTATAAACACTGAAAAGGCAGTAATAAAGATTTACATTTTCCATAAAGATCACAGTTTACAAAGCACTTCCAGAGCAGTCATTTTATTGGTTTCTCACAGCAGTCTTCCAGGGCAGGAGTCGGCACACTTTTTCTATAAAAAAGGTCAGATGGTTAAATATGTTTGGCTTTGCAGACCGTGTGATCTCTGTCACAGCTGGTCACCTCTGCTGTAATAGCACAGGGAAGTAGCCATAGGCAGTTCCTAAACCAATGGTCGTGACTGTGAGCCAATAAAGCTTTATTTATAAAAAGAGGTGGCGGAGCAGATTTGGCTCTCAGGCTAGATAGTCCCCTGTATCACAGGGATGTATTATTGTTCCCATGATACAAATGAGGACATTGAGGCCTACACATGAGGACACTGAGGCCTGCAAATGACTTGTCTAACACAATTCAGTGAGTAGACGATGGCTCTGGAAAGAGGATTTTGTTTCCTTGGCTCATAGTTTGGTACCCAATGCTCTAAACTGAAGACGTGACCCCAGTAAGATTTCAGAGAGGTTTGTCATCCCAAGATACTGTTTGCTTATGACGGCGATTAACATTTGGAGCCAACTCATCAGGATGTTCGGAGAAGGCAATGGCACCCCACTGCAGTACTCTTGCCTGGCAAATCCCATGGACGGAGGAGCCTGGTAGGCTGTAGTCCATGGGGTCGCTAGGAGTTGGACACGACTGAGCGGCTTCACTTTCACTTTTCACTTTCATGCATTGGAGAAGGAAATGGCAACCCACTCCAGTGTTCTTGCCTGGAGAATCCCAGGGACAGGGGAGCCTGGTGGGCTGCCGTCTCTGGGGTCGCACAGAGTTGGACACGACTGAAGCGACTTAGCAGCAGCAGCATCAGGATGTTAGGTGACTACCTGGTGTAGTGAAAGAGTTTTTGCTGAGTTCTTGAGAAGCAGTATCTCGTCAAAAAACATTTTCTGGCTTTACCTGAAATTTCCACTAAAGTATTTCCTTAAGGATCTTCCTGAGACATGTAAATTTCATTTGAATTATAGCATTCCTGTATTTGTGAGAGGAAATACATTAGGCGGCTTACAAATTCCTTTGTCTGGTTATCACTTTGGCACTGATAAGGGGAGGATTGAGAGAGAAAAAGGCAGCAGAGCAAGTTAGTATTTTAGTACTGGGATTCAGGGTGGGGAGGAAGATTGTCAACAGAAATTCTTATCCTGGAACTTCCCTGATGGTTCTGGGGTTAAGAATCTGCCTTGCAATGCAGGGGACATGGGTTTGAGCCCTGGTTAGGGAGCTAAGGTCCCACATGCCGCTGAGCTACTAAGCGAATGCCCCGCAACTACTGAGCCCCAGCTCCATAACTAGAGAGAGTCCGTGTGCTGTAATAAAAGATCCACACGACTCAATGAAGATCCTGCATGGCACAACTAGACCCAACTAAATAAATAAATACTCAAATAAATCATTATTTTTAAAACAAGAAATTCTTATACCAATGTGGGTATCCTGTAGGAATGAATGGAGAAGGCATTCATATCTGCTAAAGCATGGGACACTTAATACCATCTTCCAGTGCCTGTTCCTAGGGCTGTGCTTGAATGAATTCATTTAATCCTCCAAACAGTTCTGTGACATAGATGCTGTCTTATGTCCATTTTAGAGGTAGGGAAGCTGAGGCCCAGAGGCTCATAATAAGTATGGTGGAGGTATCACATTACAGCCAAGTTTTCTATAATTACTTAGTGGGGAATCAGCGGCTTTACACCACTGAGAAGCTTGGGCTGCCTACCTGTTCTTTCCATGCAGTTGGCTGGATGAGGTCATCTTTCAGCCTTCCTGTAGCTTTGATAGAGATGTAAATTGAGGTAAACTGTGGATAAAATGGAAGGCACATTCTCTGGAAGTTAATGCATCATTCCTGGCAAGGCATGAACTCTAGCTTAAGAATGTTTCCTCTTGTTTGCTGAAAGAATCCGTAAGTGGGCACTTGTAGCAGGCTTGGTTAAACCTACCCTGCTCGGGGTTAAACCCTCATAAATCAGAATAGCTCAAGTGACCTGGGTAAATGCAAGGTACCCAGCACTGGCTGGAGTAATTCAATCTACTTTATAAGTGTCAAGTTGCTAATATTTCTTTAAAACCTTTTTGGGGGGTGTGTATGGGAAAGCTTTCACCGATACACTTTCAGTAAGAGTATTTTCCCAATATCTCCCTTGAGAAAACAGAAGGGAATGTCACTTCTGTTTCCTGTTTAGATTGGAGTTTCTATTTGACACTACTCGTCTAGCATGCAACATAGAAAAGATTTATACATTTAAAAATAAACAACAAATGCAAAATGTCTTATTATTTTCTTAGTCTTGACATCCTTAGTTTGGGGATGTGATTATTATTAGAATTTCTTTTCAAATTTCCATCCTTCTCTTAGGATCCTGGAACTTTAATACCTGTACAAAGTGAGAGAAACAGATTGAATAATGAGATAATAGATGCTAATAAAGGAAGAGGTAAAGCTCTGAATGGTGAGAAGACAAGGAAGGAAATAGGAAATGGAGAGAGAAAAGAAAGGCTAAGAAGCTAGATGTGTATGCAGTGGAAGGAGGCAAGAGGAAGAATGCCATATTTGGAAATCAGAAGATCTGTTTCCGATTCCCAGATCTGCCCCTTCCTTGTCTGCATGACCTTTGACTTGTTTCTTGACCTTCATCAGACTCCTTTTCCTTCACATGGGAATCATCATACAAGCCTTAGAGTGTTGAAGTGACTTGATGGGGTGGAGGTGCTTGGCTTAGTCAAGAAGATGAGTGAAATCTAAGTCAGAGTCTTGAAATGATGGCAAATTAGAACTGAAGAACCAGGCTCATAATGTAAACATCTCAAGGAGTCAATTCATTTCATTGCTCCCAGTCAGCATTCCTAATTTCCCAGCTCTGAAAAGTCATGGATCGTTCTTTTTGTTTGCTATCCGTTACACAGCAGCCATGTGCAACTGAGTCCTAGTATTACCAGGTCACTAGTTTTCACCAGGACCTTACAAGCCAGGAATATGGTCTAGAGTGTGAAACAGCTTATAGATGGACGCTAAGGGGATAATTTCAGTGCTTCAAGAACCTTTTCAATGGGGCTCAAGATGACTGTACTCAAAACAGAACCTCTCCATGATAGGATTAGATTCTCTCAGTCATGTCTGACTCTTTGTGACCCCCATGGACTGTATAGCCTACCAGACTTCTCTGTCCATGGGATTCTCCAGGCAAGAATACTGGAGTAGGTTGCCACTTCCTTTTCCAGGAGATCTTCCCGACCCAGGGACTGAACCCAGGTCTCCCGCATTGTAGACAGATGCCTTACCTTCTGAGCCACCAGGAAAGTCAGATTCAGGCTGTGGTGCGCCTTAAAAAATTCTCTATAGAAGTGATCCGAAATTCTTTCAACCATAGGCTCTTCCTCCCCAAAGCTAGGGATTTTCATAAGCTAGATATAAATTTAATTCTTCTCTCCCAGTGTCTTTTCATTTTAACTCACCATCTGACATGGAATTGTTAGTATATAACCCAAAGCATATGTGCTAAGCTTGTTCCTCTCTGGCTAAATATGAGTTTAATAAAAAATAGCAGTTAAACATATGTTAAAAATGAAGCAGTTCAGTTGGGGGCAAAGACTAAAAGGCGACACGACTGTTTATTAGTTGTGTTTTTCATTTTCATGTTCAGAGAATTTTAAACCCTGATTTTTTTCAAGCTGTGGCCAGATCTGCACAGTTACGTTTTTGCCTTTATTTCCTACTAATAAATACTAGACTGTCAGTGTTGCAGTCCATGTCCAAAACTTTGCCAATTACCAAATTAACGGATTAGGATACTTTTATGTGCCAACTGTCTGAGTTAATAATGTCAGGACTTACAGTGTTTACCTTAAGAGAGAGCTTTGGCATTATGTATAGACATTAGGTAAAGAAAGTGTTAAGTGATCTTGGCTCCTGCATTGCAGTTTAAGATCGGTAAGACTGAAACATAGTCAGGACAAATCAGATGTTTCTGTTTCTCCTGTTGTTAACAGTTTTATTAAGACAATCCATCTGACTTGAAATCAGTGTTTAGTCTTGACCTGAAAAGTGAAAATTCATTTGCCAGGTTTTCTTTTCTCTGTCATAAGACAGGTAGAACTGTCTTTTATCACGATGTATCCATCTACACAAACCATGCCTGTTTAAGAAGAGGACTGTGCTCATGTTGTGGCTGTTTCTTTCACTGTAGTGAAATGAGGGCTTCAAGCTTTAGCCTTTCATTGTGGTATGATTTTTCCCTATAGTAAACTTTTGGTCTGTGTTTATGACATCAGCAGCACCTCTCTGTATCCATCCTTCCATCCTGATGGACTGCTTTATAGAGAATGAGGCGATAGCAGGGCAGAGAAGAGAATGGAGAATACTGAGTTAAGGTTCTTCTTCCAAAACTGTTGGCATAGAAAAGCATTTAAGACTCAAAGTGATGAATCAGTCACGCTGTATGCTATTCTTTTGGCTTGTACTCTAATTTGCCATTCAGAGCAGTTATGCACAGCAGTAGACACGTGTCCTTTTGAACTCCAATTTAAAGATACGAAAACCAAGACTCTGAGAGGCTAAGATGGTGAGAAACAGGACCTGATTCTCTCACAGCCCCCGTCTCTTTAATTGTGTTGAGTGAGTAATTTCCTATTGCAGAAGTTTCCCCTAGTCAGAGCTGGCAGAGAGTAGGAAAGGCCACGTGTGCTTCCCACTAAATGGTCTATGTCGTTTATCTCCACGTCTTCTTGAGGGTAGGTGCATGCATGCAACTTCCTAAATAACATAGTATGCGTTTGTGGAATTTTTGCCTAACAAAGTCAAGGATAAAGCATATGAAGAAAAGAGAATTCTAGCTGCACGCTGATTTTTTCCATAGGATTTTTTCCATTCCCCAAAATGATAAATACTAATTATTGACTATTACTTTAAGTCCCAGGTGGGAAACTTTCATTCTATGAATCAGACTTATTCCACCATCAGGGAGCTTCCCAGTGTTAGATGTCGCCCTTGGCCTCGGAGCTGCCTCATGCTTGTTTATGTACTCTAAACACCTGCTTCATGGCCGAGGCAATCAACATCTGGCCTGTGACAGCAGAGGGGGTAAGGCCAGATCTCTTGAGAGGACTAAATCGAATGTTATCTTTAGCCCCTAAAACCCAATAAAATGAATCTCATTCTCTTGTGTCTCATAGAGGAAAAAGGGTAGCCATAAAATGAAGTAGATTAAATTTCACTTATTTTTCAGTCATTTACTCCCTAATAAAGAATTTTGAAACTTACAAATAGCTGAGAAAAGAAGAGAAGCTAAAGGCAAAGGAGAAAAGGAAAGATATACCCATTTGAATGCAGAGTTCCAGAGGATAGCAAAGAGAGATAAGAAAGCCTTCCNAAGCTATTCTTTAACAGGCAAAAATTTCACGTCTTTTTTAAAACTTGTATTTCTCTTATATTTCCCCTGTGATATTTTATCCTGTTATATATTTTTATGCTTAAAAGTCTTTTATTGATACTGCTGTCATAATCCTCTGCAATAAGCATGTGTAAAAATAAATTTAAATTTAGAAGTTCTGTGATCAAAAGCTCTAAGTAATTAAAGGTATTCCAGACTGATTATTGCAATGACATTTAGTACCAAGTTGATGAAAACAACATAAGTGTATTCAATATTTTGATAATTATTAAATACACAGAGTAAAAATTTATTGAAAATGTCTTTCTTAATGAGATGGATGAGGCTTTACATCCAGTTAGTTTATCCTATGGATGAATGTTGGACTTCCTTGGTAGCTCAGATGGATGAATATTATTTATTGCTTAAAAGGTTCAATATCAGTTCTATTCCTAGTTTTGGTTTTTATGATGTAAGTTGTGAGAAACATTGTCTACATATTATGTGATGGCACAGATGGAGTTCTGTGTGACCATATCATTTCTATCTTTAACTCCTAAATTAGCCCAAACCAAACTGAAAACAAAACCATCCCCAGCAGTGATATTTAGTCATCTCTCAGTTGGTTGGATCTTGTTTGATTTTTGTAAAAAACAAAGAATTAGTGGGCACCTGGCTTCAAAAAGCATTTGTTAAACATTAAACTTTCTCAGTGTATACCCCAAAATGTTATTAGAACGGTGTTGGTGCTGCTGCTGCTAAGTCGCTTCAGTCATGTCCCAACTCGGTGCGACCCCATAGACGGCAGCCCACCATACTATGACATTAAATGACTAAAAATTATGTTCTTTACTTACTCTTTCACTTAGTAATATGCTGCTTAACTCGATCTACTTTGAAACTGTTGGTAATTTTAAAATGTTGCTAATTTCAATAAACCTTGGCCTGACAATATTTTTCTATAATTATGGTAAAAAATGCTTTGTATCACATTCTATAAATACATATTCATCAAACCTTGGATCTGCAGATTTACTTCATCCAATGCATAGATAATATACCCTAATTATCTGTCCTCATTATTTAATCAGCCAGCCAAGTCAGATTTATTTTGTGTCAGAAAAAATCTGACTTCATTTTTCAATGAACATGTTTCTCGATATATTAATAGGCATCTCTGTGATAACCACACCTCTTCTGAACTCAGATTTCAAGTGAGAATTTGACTAAAATGTAGCTCTGTGAGGATAGGGTTTTTTTTTTTTTTAATATTTTTTATTGGAGTA
The DNA here is from genome assembly GCA_006410615.1 of Neotragus moschatus. Classification (NCBI taxonomy): domain Eukaryota; kingdom Metazoa; phylum Chordata; class Mammalia; order Artiodactyla; family Bovidae; genus Neotragus; species Neotragus moschatus. The sequence continues at coordinate 1,451,214 of SJYA01001621.1, read as the reverse complement.
TAGTTGACTTACAACGTGTGTCCCTTTCTGTGCTATGGCAAAATGACTCAGTTATATGTGTATATATATATATGTATATACATATAACACACACACACTTTTTTTAGATTCTTTTCCCATAAAAGTCATTACGGAGTATTGAATAGAGTTCCCTGTACTATAAAGTAGGTTCTTATTCTTATTTTTTTGAGGGAATAATTATTCAATAAGTATCTGTCAGAGAAGGAGAGAGAGAGAGAGACTTGAGAGACACTGAGATTGAGGAATGGAGCTGGGGAACCCTGAGCTCATGGCCTGGCTATGAGAAGCCTGTATAGCCACCAATAGTCCGCACTTCCGAGGCTCTAATGGACTGTCTGTGCTGTGCTGCGTTAGTTGCTTCTTGTGTCTGACTCTTTGCGACCCCGTGGACGGTAGCCTGCCAGGCTCTTCTCTCCATGGGAATTCTCCAGGCCAGAATACTGGATTGGGTTGCCATGCTCTCCTCCAGGGGATCTTCCCAACCCAGGGATTGGACCCAGGTCTCCTGCATTACAGGCAGATTCTTTACTGTCTGAGCCACCAGGGAAGCCCAAGAGTATTGGAGTGGGTAACCTATCCCTTCTCCAGGGGAACTTCCCGACCCAGGAATTGAACTGGGGTCTCCTGATTTGTAGGTGGATTCTTTACCAACCGAGCTACCAAGGAAGCCCAGTGGGCTGTCTACTTCTTTACAAAAACCCAGAGCCCTACCCACCTTGCTTTTATTAGTCACCTTGACGATAGGAGGCTTACTTTTTTTTTTTTT
>SJYA01001621.1:1439090-1450225 GCA_006410615.1 Neotragus moschatus | reverse complement strand
TTTTTCCATCTCAGGTGTACATGAGTTCCCAATCTTGAACCCCCCCCCCCCCACCTCCCACTCCACATCAACTCTCTGGATCATCCCCGTGCACCAGTCCCAAGCATCCTGTATCCTGAACCGAATATAGACCTATGCTTTGTTTCCCACATGACAGCACACATGTTTCAGTGCCATTCTCCCAAACCTTCCCCCCATCTCCCTAAGTTAAAAGTAAGGAGGCTTACTTTTAACCCATGTATCAAGTTGGTCCTTTCCGGGGCCCTCCAGTGCTGTTCATAGCTCCAGGCAGGGTGGCACAGTAGATTTGCAATGGATGAGAGTGATGTCTTTCTGCCGCAAAGTAGAAGTAAGGGGTCTGGTAAGTCTGCTGGAATGAACTCCTCAATACAGGTGAGCTGAGACAAATTGAGGAAGGAATCTTAGAGAAATAAAGATTCTGGCAGTTAATTCTCTTAAACCCGTGTGTCCACATCCTTCCTGGAAGGATATTTATAACACTTCTCTTGTATACATTTCCTGGTTTGAAGACCACTGTAAAACAGAAAGAAATAACCTTTAAAACACCAAGGACTGTAATTCACAGAAGACTGGAATTTTGGAGGAGAAAGATAGGTCAGTTGAATCTAACAGACATTGATAATCAGGCATTTTTCAGGAAGGGTATATTTCCCTTTGATTTTGAGTCAGTGGTCTTCCCTAAGACGATGACAACTATGTATTAGGCATAGCTTGGAGAATACCACTTCTAGAATTGGTATGTTGCAGTCAGGCTAGAGAAAGGGGAAATAGTGTTTATTGAACTGATATTATGTAGGATGCCTGAGCACATTTATTTCTTACTTTACATTAGAGGGCTAAGTGACCTTGCCCAGAGTACATGGTCAGTAAGTGGCTGCCTGGCTCCAGAGTCCATCTGGGAAAGAGTCTGTTTGCTATTTCCTGGCTCTTCTTGAGTCTTCCTGAGTCTCAAGGAGTCAGACAATTACAGTCAGAATATCATCTCAGAAGGAGAGCTCATTTCATTTTTTTCCTAGTTGCGAAAGAAATACATGCTCATTGTAGAAATCATGAAAACCGCAGAAAAGCACAAGTTCAGTTCAGTTCAGTCACTCAGTCGTGTCCTACTCTTTGTGACCCCGTGAATCGCAGCACGCCAGGCCTCCCTGGCCATCACCAACTCCCGGAGTTCACTCAGACTCACATCCATCGAATCAGTGATGCCATCCAGCCATCTCATCCTCTGTCGTCCCCTTCTCCTCCTGCCCCCAATCCCTCGAGCATCAGAGTCTTTTCCAATGAGTCAACTCTTCCACAGCTGGGTATTGTTTTTGCTTTGGCTCCATCCCTTCATTCTTTCTGGAGTTATTTCTCCACTGATCTCCAGTAGCATACTGGGCACCTACTGACCTGGGGAGTTCCTCTTTCAGTCCCTATCATTTTGCCTTTTCATACTGTTTATGGGGTTCTCAAGGCAAGAGTACTGAAGTGGTTTGTCATTCCCTTCTCCAGTGGACCACATTCTGTCAGACCTCTCCACCATGACCCACCTGTCTTGGGTTGCCCCACGGGCATGGCTTGGTTTCATTGAGTTAAGGCTGTGGTCCTAGTGTGATTAGACTGACTAGTTTTCTGTGAGTATGGTTTCAGTGTGTCTGCCCTCTAATGCCCTCTTGCAACACCTACCATCTTACTTGGGTTTCTCACAAAGCAGTAATCAAAAATCATCTGGAAGCCTACCTCTCAGAGATGACCGTGGATAGTTTAGAGTGGATGTATTCCCAAGGAAGGACACATGTTCCTAAACTTACACATGGTCATTGTCATGGCAGAGAGTACGCTTGTGTGGTTGAGACCAGCCCCCACTTGAGTTTAAGCTTCCCTTTCCTGTTTACCAGTTTCTTTATCTATAGTACGTACATACTCCATGGGATTGCTGGAAGTGTTACAGGAGGTGATGCAGCTGTTCTTAGCTAAATGCTTAGCACACAGTAAGCAGGATGGTTGGGAGGATGGGGGCATAGATAGATAGGTAGATAGCTTTCTTTCAGACTTTTTCCCACTTTGGTTAGCAACATTTCCTGAACAGTTTTTTCATTTCATTTGTTTTTATTGCTCTAAGTATGACTCTTAATCATGTCCTTTGTACACATATAACATAATTGACTTAACCGGTTATCAACTGTTGGTGTCTTGGATTTTTTCCAACCATTTTCTATTCTAAACAATGCTGGGATGAACAACTTACTGAATATGACTGATGCAATTACCTGCTAAAAGTGTGATTGCTACACTGAAATCCACACATTTAAGGCATTTCCAACGTGTTGCCTAATTTAACTTCAGAAAATTCCACTAATTTATATTTCCACTCTAAATAGACATGAGAGTGTCTGTTTGTATAAACTCTCACCAGCATTGGTATTATATTTCTTTTTCATCTTTGCTAATTGGATAAGTTTTAAAAACTGTAACATATTTTAGTTTGCATATCTTTGATTATAAGTGAGGCTTGACATTCTTTTTTATTTCTTTGGACTTAAAAAACAAATCTGACACCGAGAATGCGTGCAGGTGTTTGTTCTTATGATGCTTACTGTTATATCCTCCCAAGTTTGTATCATCTCTTTTCTGTAGGGGGCATAAAATTAAAGTTCAGCTTTCCTGGAGCTGGTGTGTATGCATAAGAGGTTTAATCAATTACTGACAGAGAAAGCTGGGTTCAGAGTGCCCGCCCCCCACCCCCCACTCCCAGGTCTCTGTGGATTCTTTCTCTTGATTCTGGCTGCTGCTTCTCTGACAGGTGTACTTCTTAGCTCCGGGGACCTGGACCAGACAGCCCTCAGCTCTCACACTGCCTAGTGTGCCTTGGGACTCTGGATGTTGCAAAAATATATATGGTCTGGAGAATGCAAAAGGTCACAGGCTTATTTTTAGATAGGAAGAATAGACTCCATTTTAAGCATAAAGAATCCTTTAATAGGACATGCCCTCTTACTGTGTTGTTTGAATTCTGGTATTAGTGTCTGTCTTTGTCTCTCTCCCTTCCCCCCGCCCCTTTCCCGTTCTCTGCCTTTCTCTCCAGCAAATTACACTTTCCCATGACAAGAAGTGCTGTCAGTAAAGAAAGCAAACACATAACAAGGAATTTAAATAATAGAAAAAAAAAATTTCCTAAACCTCCAAAGATCTTTTTGTTTGCAAATTGACGGGGTGAGAAGGGCTTTTCTTGCTCTGCAGAGTTGAAACCTCATCTCCTCTGAGCTCCCTTCACTCTGGGAGCTGAAACCTGTGAAAGAATTCCCTCTTGCTTCAGATCCTCCATGTTGGGATATTGGTTTCTTTCCCCCCTCCCCTCTCCCCTCAACAACTTTTATTTTTGACCTCAAGAAAAGGCGTCTCCTCTTTTGAGAGGCTGAGAGAGAGACTTTCAGCCTGAGTCTGTATGAGAGAGAGCCGGAGACAGGGGAACCTCAGCCAGAGCAAGGCCTGGGCCTTTCTCCTACCAACTCCTCTGTTGGTAGCAGGGACAGAGGCTGGACCTTGTTAGCCACTGCTGGAGTGAACTGAAACTATTATCCATACCTTTTCTCACATTTCAGCCATTTCTTCTTCTGAAAGCAATCTGGGATAAAGCTAAAGTCTTCCTCAGAGCTGGCTCTTTTCTCCTCCACCTCCCATGGTGACCTTGTTTTGCATTTTGTAGTTGAAAGGACATAAACTTTAAAACTTGCCTGATTCCAGAAATAATCATGGGCCTCATAGATACACACCAGCCCACACGGTTGGTAGGACCACGCTCAGCATATGAAGGCACCAAAGATAAATCTAGTTTGTCTTTGAATTGCAAAAGTTCCATCTCCCAGATGGAACCCTCAAGTGAGCCTGCCTTCATATATATTCAATACCAGCACCAACGGGATCCTAATTAATGAGTTTGTTAATTCTCCTTGCCATCTGGGGACAAAAACTATTGTCTGGTCTCTAGCCATTGTGTATGTGTGTGTGAATATGGAATCTCCAGATTTCCAATCACGGTATCAGCAGATTATATAGTCTTTTCTATTGCTTAAGGTTTTTTTTTTATAAGGCTAGATATTCTTTCTTATAATGGTTAGTCATCAGAAACAACCTTTTTTAAAGGCTGCATAGTATATAGCTTTTCACAATGGACATGCAGTGATAGATGTTACATAGTTACGTCCTTGTATTTTCAAGCGACTTACAGAAAACCCATTTTGTGACATTGGTAAGCACAAGATATTTATATTCCCTGGCTGGGTGCATCCAATAACTCCTTTTCAAATTGGAACATCAGCTCCAAGGATGAAAGGATCTCTTCTCAGAGTTTAAACCCTACAGTGACATCGTTCATGAGAATGATTTGCTTGCAGAGATTAACTTCCTGACTAGATGATGCTTTGGATAAAGCAAGAAGTGGGCTGACTAGTTCCTAAATTACAGGTGGGCTGTGCTCAGAAACTCTTAAGGTATTTTTTCAACATGATACAAGTCCTTTAATCTCTCTGCATGGCATTGTTTTAGCACCGAGCAAAGCTCCTCAAAACCCAAGATTAAATTAGGAGAAATCCCCCTGCTGCTTCTATTGAATTGAGTTAATATAATGAGTTTATTGTTAAATTAAACAAAATGAAACTTGCCATGTGGAAGAAATACAGCTGAGATCGCAGTGGGCTGTTTTTCCTTCCTACCTTGCTTCTACGTTACTTAGGGGTGGTTTATAGGATCAGAGGCTGCAACTCCAACACACTGATGCACCTTTCCCTGGGAGATGAAAGCTGAGAGAAAAAGTTGGCACATGAAGCAGAACGTGGCTTTAAGCTTTCAGGATGCTANTCATGGGGTCGCAAAGAGTTGGAGGACTGAGCAACTGAACTGAACTGAACTGAACTGAAGTCACAGGATAGGGCCTGAACCCAACAGGACTCATGTCCTTGAAGAAAGAGGGAGAGACACCATGGATGCGTCGCACAGAGGCAAGGCTGCGTGAGGACACAGCAAGAAGGCTGCCATTCACAGGCCAACTAGAAAGGTCTCAGGAGCCCATCCTGGCAACACTGTGGTCTTGGAATTTCAGCCTCCAGAACTGTGAGAAAATAAATCTCTGCTGTTGATGCTGTGTGTGTGTGCTCAGTCCTCAGTTGTGTCTGACTCTTTGCGACTCTAGGGACTGTAGCCTGCCAGGCTCCTCTCTCCATGGGATTCTCCAGGCAAGAATACTGGAGTGGATTACCATTTCCTACTCCAGGGGATCTTCCCAGCCTAGGGATCGAACCATGGCCTACCCTGCAGGAAAAAGTGTAGAAAGAAGAGAGTATGGAAGAGAAGAAAGTAGAAAAATTAATACTGCTAAATTTTCATTCATAGATCACAGTAATGGTCCAGCTTCACCAGCTCTTTCCCCTTAAGTTAGAATTTAATTTTTAATTAAACCTTGAGTTTCAAATGTTCTGTTATGAGTTTCATTTAAATAGCTTTTATTAATATTTTAAAATCTAGTGTTTAAGTTGAGGAAAGTGTAACTAGAATTATTCTAATGAGACCCAAAAATATTCCACTTATTAACTAGAATATTTAGACACTGCTAGACACAACTTTTGGCAGAAAACTAGCATTGTTTTCCAAAATATTAAAATATAGCAATATATTTTAAATTTTATTTGTATGAACTTTTCTTACCCTGATAGTCCCAAAACTATGCTGTCATGAAGCTCACTGGGCAATGAACTGGTCATGATATTTAAGGGTTGTTTTCACTGCCTCAGCATTTCTAGTCAGTATAACCTGGTAAGTAAAAGTTTCTGCCTTCTTTTTCCAAGCTTCAAGCAAACAAATCTTTAGAAGTATACAGAACAAGATGAGGAAGCAGATTTGAAATCATTAAGAATTTGACACCATAATCAAAGACATTGATTTTGTATATGAAACACTTATAATAATTATAAGTGCATCAGTTTTAAATGCATACACCGCTGATCAGTCCAGTTGCATAGAACTCCCTTTGAAAAGGTATTTTCATATAGCATAAATAGGAGGCATTTGCACTTGGATATCTCTCAAATTTGAAATGATGCCATCTTCACTCCAAATTTCCATATTATATAGTTACATAACCGACTCTATTTTTGACTGTTTTCTATTAACATTGATGCTAATCCTTGTCTTGAGAATGGCAACCATTTTAGCAAGAAATCTGTGAATATAGACAGTATTTTTATTGAGTAGCAAGATACCTGCAGGAAATTTTCCTTTTCCTTCTAAACTGTACTCTTGAACATTTCCACAAAGACATTAATTGTACAGCTTCTGCAGCTTGAACTGTTATTCCTGCCCTAGAATGTGGACCAAAATATACAGAAAGAGAATGCCGCCACACTTTCAGGATAGATCCTGTATTTCTTGTTTCTGAAGTTCGGGAATAATGCAGGGCATGCTGGGGTGATAGAAAGGTTGAAATGGCAAATAAACTGCACCAAACGCTATTAGGTCAAGAATGTTAAAAAGATATCAGAAGCTTAGAAACTCTAGCCTCTCCAAAGAAGGCAGAGTATTGTATTTATGAACTGCCCACTGCAAATGATTCCGAGCTGGAAGAAAGTTCAGGTGAAAAGAAACTGGATAAGGTAAATGGCTCTTGTTTCAGTTACGTTCTTCAGACCATTTTTACTTTGGTGTGAGCACTACTTATCTTTAGAAAACTACAGGAGTGTGCAGATGCTGAAGGAAATGCAGGACAAATATGTTCAGAAAACAATAAGAAAGTCAGTTTCGTTCTTCAGGGACTTGTAAGAATAAAGGTGGTATCTTGGCCTGGCTTCCCTTAAAAAGCAGAACCTGAGCAAAGGCTTCCCTCAGCTGTTTGGAGATTGATTTAAGAGAGCAATGAAAGTCACTCAGTCGTGCCTAGCTCTTTGCGACCCCATGGACTATACAGTCCATGTAATTCTCCAGGCCAGAATAGCGGAGTGGGCAGGCTTTCCCTTCTCCAGGGGATCTTCCCAACCCAGGAATTGAACCCAGGTCTCATGCGTTGTAGGCAGATTCTTTCCCAGCTGAGACACAAGTGAAACACAAGAATACTGAAGTGGGTAGCCTATCCCTTCTTCTCAATCCAGGGATCAAACTGGGGTCTCCTGCATTGCAGGCAGATTCTTTACCAACTGAACTATGAGGGAAGCCCTTCAGAGAGTAATAGGAGAGGGCAAAGTGAGCAAAACAGGGAAGAATATGCCTGCCTGTTGGCCACTACTATGGGGCTCACCCTCAATCCTGAAAATTCTTCTGAGGAGTCTTATGAAGTGCATCTCACAGGGGAAAATGAAAGGGAAGAGCATCTATCCATCAGTGTCCATGCCCACTGGTCGAGAGTGGCCTTGGGGCACTGACTGACCTGCCTTTCTTGTTTGTGTGTGTTGGAGTGCTGTGTAGGTTGCTCTGATTATCTAAGCTGTAGCACCAAAGAAGCCACAAGGAGGTATCATGTTGTTCCCTACATGAAGCTGGGTAATACTGGTCCCCATAATGGTGGCAGATGTGAGAGACAAGCTAAGAGGACTTGGTGGGTACATGCAAGAATCCACGACCTGCCCTTCTCAGATCTACTGGTTCCCTCTGTTAAACCCAAGCCTTTGATGGTGGCCAGCCACAGTCCCCAAAAGGTTATTAATGACAGCCCTCTTGGCTAGCTGGTTTCAAAGCTGTGACTGATATTAATCTCTTCCCTCCTCCAGCATTCTCTCTATGCTTCCCTAACTCCAGGCCAGTTGAGCTGGTCTAGCACTTGTCTGCTGAATTGATCCAGACCTTCATCTGTTGATGGCTTCNTATTAATGACAGCCCTCTTGGCTAGCTGGTTTCAAAGCTGTGACTGATATTAATCTCTTCCCTCCTCCAGCATTCTCTCTATGCTTCCCTAACTCCAGGCCAGTTGAGCTGGTCTAGCACTTGTCTGCTGAATTGATCCAGACCTTCATCTGTTGATGGCTTCTATCTGTGATGGTTAGCTTTATGTGTCAACTTGAGTGGGCCATTGGGTGCCTAGTTATTGGATCTAACATTATTCCAAGTGTTTCTCTGAGAGTGTTTTTTTAAAAGCTCAAACATATGTGTGTGTGTATATATACATATACACGCATATATATATGTATTTAATTATATATATTATATATATATTTAAATGGAGGATAATTGCTATATGGTGTTGTATTTCTGCTGTACAGAAGTGTGAATCAGCTATAAGTATATATGTGTATATATATATATATCCCCTTCCTCTTCAGCTGCCCTCCCAATCCTTCCATCCCACCTATGATGGTGTTTGTAGCTGAGTTTCACATGCAAACTGATAAACTGAATAAAACAGATTGCTCTCCTTAATATGTGTGGGCCTCATCTGATCAGCTGAAGGCTGAAACATTAACTTCCCTGCTGGCCTTCAGACTGAACCACATCACTGGCTGCCCTGGGTCGCTGGCTTCCTATTGGCAGATCTTAGGGTTTGTTCTCTGGGGAACCCTGACTAATATAGTATCCTTTGTTGCCTTGCCCTCATGAATCACAGTTCATATATTGCCCATTCACAATAACCTCCAGACACAGAAGCGTGTCACTAAGACCCCTGCCTCTCACTTCAACCTTGTCCTCTGTACCTCTTGTCCAACACCTTCATGTACCTTAATGCCAACACCTTACTACACCCTGAGTGACTGCCTTTCTCCACACTCTCAAAAAGTTGTTTAGCTTCTACCTAGAACATTTCAGAGACAAGCATCTCACTGCCTGGTAAGAGAGAATAACCTAGCTCCCTTAAGCTCTATCAGAAGTTGGTTCCTTACGGGATGCCAAACTTTATTTTCCTATTACTTGGACCTATTACTACTTGGACCTATCTGGGGCAACATAAGTCTAATCCGTGTGTATCATCAGTTCAGTTCAGTTCAGTAGCTGAGTCATGTCAAACTCTTTGTGACCAAACGGACTGCAGCACAGCAGGCCTCCCTGCCCCTCACCAACTCCCGCAGCTTACTCAGACTAATGTCCATCGAGTGGGTGGTGCCATCTGACAGCTCATCCTTTGTCGTCCCTTTCTCCTCCTGCCTTCAATCCTTCTGAGCATCAGGGTATTTTCCAGTGAGTCAGTTCTTCACATCAGGTGGCCAAAGAATTNACACAAATACATGAAGCCACTGTAGGACTGGGGCCAAGGAGAGGCGGAGAGCGAAGTGTTTTGAGCATGAACACCTTGTGTGAGGACAGGTGTGTACACAGGTGTGTGCTGTATTAGGAAGAGCATGTCCAAGATTTCCCCCTGTGAAATGGGGATTTTAAAAAAGTTGACCTCAAAGGTAAACTAATATCCATGAATTAAGAGCTACCAGGAGAGAAAGATTTCAGCTCTGTATTGTGGAAGGAATCCTCTAAGAGTCTGGGTTGCCGGTGGTGGGAAGGACCTTAGCAGCTGAAGCTCCCCATTACTTTTAGAAGAACTCCAGGAAACCTCCCACAGCAGCGTTTTAAGGTCCCACCGACAGGAAGATGAATCTTGCCATCCAACGGTGAGGATTTTTAACGACCCCACAAACAGCTATTACTCACATTTGTTTTCTATGTCAGATGTCCAAGTGAGATTTAATTTCAAAAGGAATTCTGCTANAGAACTCCAGGAAACCTCCCACAGCAGCGTTTTAAGGTCCCACCGACAGGAAGATGAATCTTGCCATCCAACGGTGAGGATTTTTAACGACCCCACAAACAGCTATTACTCACATTTGTTTTCTATGTCAGATGTCCAAGTGAGATTTAATTTCAAAAGGAATTCTGCTAGAAAAAAAAAAGCTGCTCAGAATCCACTGCACCTTGAGATCACTCAGCTCCCTTCTTGTTCTCGGGTGCTGTCACTACCGTATTATCCAGGATAGTCGGGCATTGGATTCTAGATCCCCGAAACAAGTACTGTCTCTCCGGTGGGTTCATTTTTGTGTATGGGTAGGAAGTTACCCATCTTCATTGTGGCTAGTGGGGATCTGGCCATCTTATCGGCATCTGTTCATTGTGACTCACTCTCTTGAGGAACATTATCTTAAGAGTATTTTATTTTCATATTAAACATAAGAATTGGTTTCCATGAGAATATGATTCTTTTACCTTATCATGGGTATTTCTTAGAGCTACAGAGAAAAGAATGACTTGGCAATCAGTGGAGTAAAGTTAAAGGATAACACTGGGCTCCACACAGGAGAAAAATGTGGGTCTTTGGTAATAAAATTGCTTTTGAGAATCTTTGTTCTAGGGATGGGATATCAGCAAACATGAACTAGAGTTTTAAAAAGCTCTAACTATTATAGAGAAGATATACATGGGTGCTTTCTAAGAAGATAAATGTGAGTAGCTGAGTATAACACTAGACTCTCTTAAGAACATAGTTTATTTGAGAAACAACCTCAGGGGGAAAATATTTTTCTGAAGATGTTTTAAGATATTAGTACAAATATTGTATTTTGGAGAGTTGATATAAATATCCTACTTGCTTTAAAATGTTATTAGAGGACAGCATTTAAAACAGGAATAATGAAAAACTGGACAGAGAAACAGACTTGAGTCAGAAGATCCGTGTTTGGCAGAAAATGACGGTGTGTTCTTGGGAAAATTGCTTTCCTTCTCTGGGCCTCAATTTCTATGTTGATTAATGAGGAAATCAGACCATATAACACAGTGCCTTTTCACCTCTTTTTTTAAAGTTTATTTGTAATTGGAGGATAATTGCTTTACAATGATGTGTTGGTTTCTTCCATACATCAACATGAATTAGCTATAGGTATACACAGGCCCCCTCCCTCTTGAACTTTCCTCCCACCCCCACACTATCCCACCCCTCTAGCTTGTCATAGAGCCCCAGGCTGAGCTCCCTAGTCTATAGGGCGATTTCCCATTAGCTGTCTGTTTTACATATAGTAATGTCCTTCTTCACCTCTTAAATGTTTTTATTCTCTTACTGTATTAAACAAGTGTTCTCATTTCATCTAAAAGTCAATAATAGTTCAAACAGACACATTTTGTTTCTCTGCCCTCCACACTACTAGCCAGTGTTCCCCGCATCAAGGCTTTTGAGACCAACC
>SJYA01001621.1:1416891-1431906 GCA_006410615.1 Neotragus moschatus | reverse complement strand
GCAAAGAGTTGGACATGACTGAGCAACTGAACTGAATGTAAAAGCCTAGAAATGTCACATTCACTGAAGTCTTCAGAATATAAAGAAGAAATTATGGAGTTTTCAGTCTTTTTGCTTCAGGATTGGTGATGTTCCATTCTATTCCCTTCGTTTTGAAATTTGTGGCTCAAAAGCAAGTAAATGCCAAACAGCCTTTGACAACCACGCTTGGTGATCACTCTTTCTTAAAGATGGGTTTTATAAATGAAAAGCTTGGTCATAATATTGGATTTTTGTTTATCCTCAGATTGATTTCCTCATTAACCCAAAAAATGAAGTCACTCAGTCGTGTCTGACTCTTTGCGACTCCATAGACTGTAGCCTACCAGGCTCCTCCGTCCATGGGATTCTCTAGGCAAGAATACTGGAGTGAGTTGCCATTTCTTTCTCCAGGGGATCTTCCCGATTCAGGGATCGAACCCCGGTCTCCCGCGTTGCAGGCAGACGTTTTAACCTCTCAGTCACTAGGGAAGCCCAGATAGAGTTAGCAAATAACACTTGGTGGGCTTAAATCCAGTGAAAGATAAAACTAAGGTTTTGTTTCCCCTTTTATGGATTTTAGAGGTTTGGGGTATGGATTCTATTTCATTTTCCTTTGAAAATTGTATGTCTAGTGGAACATTATTAAAAGAGTGGTTTTTTTTTTTTGGATGAAGGGAGGGTGTGGTGAACAGAGATCCACCCCGCTCCCCACCAAATTGTCTTTATAATCAACCTTCTAGTAGAATTGTTTATAGATATGTAGTTAAAGAATACCAAGTACTCTACTTGATGGCTTAAGAGATTGAAGTTATGTCTCTTGGACAAGCTTGGATTGGGCTGATTGAAAATTAAATGGGTATTGATTGTAAAGGCATGTCTAAAACATTGAAGCTAGATCCCAGATTTGTAACTTGCTTTGTAAGTTACTTAGCCAGTCTTTGAAAGGGTATCATTAATACCTTCCTCACAATAATTTGGTGAAGATTAATAAGATTCTGTGTATGGTGTGCCTGGTGGGATGCTAGAAGAAGGCACAAATGAGCTATTTTTCAAAGACCTGCAGTGTGCTTTCTCAAGTTAGAAAACTTACCACTTATTCAAGTAACAGCTGAGCTTAGCAATGAGAAACCACAGGTAACCAACTTCTATCTACATTGTTAGATATCCAGTGCCAAAGACAGGTAAGTTATGTAGAAGAGTGTGCCCATTACTTCCATTTCAGAATATTCTGGTGACTAATGAAGAGAGTGTTGGTGGGTGAGATACCTTCAGTCTATGGACCACTTGTTTTCTGCTGAAGCACTTGGAGGTTTTGAGTCCAAGAGAGCCTTCTATAAGCACAGTGAAACAGTATTTTAAGTATCAGATAAGTACCCAAACCAGCCCAAAGTAAACTTTCTTATAGTCCAGACTGATTTTTGACTTGCTTACCATCTCTAGTATTTCTCTCTGTGAAACAGGGCATTCTGATTTCTAAACAGAAATTGTCTACCTGCATCTCCACAACCTGTGGGGGTGGTTCTCTGACAAGTTCCATGGTGCCATGGGCTCTCATTGTGAGATGAAGTTTGACAACAGCTGGGTAGGTGCTCATGGGAATAAACTTGAACCTTCTCACCAATAGAGGCTGCAGGAGAGAGGAGTCATCCCACTGTAGTTCCCCAACGAGATCTAGGCTGAATCCTACTCTCTAACTGGAGGATAAAGGATTTCTACCTATCTTTGTTCCTATTCTTGAAAAAAAATAGAACTTAAATTTTAAATTTATTTTTAAGTATGTTTTCTAAAAAACATTTAAAACTTCAGGCTATGCTGTTACAACATGCAACATCTTAGTTCCCTGGCCAGGGATCGAATCCAGGCCCCCTGCATTGGGAGCACAGAGTCTTAGCCACCAGACCACCAGGGAAGTTCCAGTTCCTATTCTTTTATATGAGTCATTCATAAGTTGAAAGTGTGTTGTGTCATTAGGGCCCACCCTATGTGAGTTGTAGTGGCAGACTTTTAATACACAGGTTATGGAGATCTTTAATCCTCTGGAAAATGAAGGAAATGCAGGTACCTAGATGCCCCTCCATAAATGCCAGTGCTTCTTAAACTATGATCCCTGGATGGTCAACATTTCTTGGAACTTGTTAGAAATGCAAATACTAGAGCTTCCTGCCAGACCCCCTAAATCAGAAACTCTGGTGATAGGGACCAACCTGCTAAGGGAGTCTGGTAGGTATTCGATTTTGAGGGTTACTGATTTAAGAATTCAATTGAATTCTTATCTATACTGCAGTCTTTGGGGCAAGGGATGTCTCTAGAAAGTAGAGTAGGGAGAGTTCTATGAAGGTAAGGGGCTTAGTAAACATTTATGGTTTTTATTGGGAATTTATTTCTAAATGTGGGGATGCCAGATAAAATCTAAGATGCTCAGTTAAATTTGAACTAAAAATAAATAAATGTTTAGTATACATATGTCCCATTTGATGTCCTGTGTTTTTATTTGCTAAATCTGACAACTCTGTCTGAAAGTAAATTTAGGTTGTGTAGAAATTTGACAGACCCCATCTCAAACAAGTGACCAAGGTTAACTTTACCACTAGTAAATCATGTTAATATTACCTGTTCCCTGATAAGTCATGCTTAGAAAGGCACTTAGCCTCTTGAACTATTTTTCTTCAAGCTTTATAACCTCAATTTAATCATTAGAAAACATCAGACACACCCAAATTGAGAGACTCATCAAAAGTATCAAAGTCATGAAAAACAACAATTGAGCGACTGTCAGTGATTGAGGGGGGAAAAAAAGGAAAAAAGACATGGATGACTAAATTCAATATGGGATTCTGGAAAGAAAAAAAAAAGACATTAATGGAAAAACTAGCAAAATGTGAATGAAGTCTGAAGTTTAGCTAATAGTAATATACTAATATTGATTTCTTAATTTTGAGAAACGTACTTTGGTTATACATGAGGTTAACACTAGGGTAAGCTGGGTGAAGGGNCAATATGGGATTCTGGAAAGAAAAAAAAAAGACATTAATGGAAAAACTAGCAAAATGTGAATGAAGTCTGAAGTTTAGCTAATAGTAATATACTAATATTGATTTCTTAATTTTGAGAAACGTACTTTGGTTATACATGAGGTTAACACTAGGGTAAGCTGGGTGAAGGGTTTATGGGATTTCTCTGTACAGTGGGTCCTCCTTATCCAAGGGTTCTACCTCCATAGACTCAAGTCCGAATCTGTGGATGTGGAGCCTATGGATATAGATGGCCAGCAGTGCTATTCTATTTTATTTAAAGGACTTGAGGGTCTGGGGAGTTTTGTATCCATAGGGGCTTCTGCAATGAACCCTCTATGCATACCAAGAGACAATTAAGCTATTTTTCCTATTCTTTTATAGATCTAAAATTAATTCAAACTGAAAGTTTTGTGTGTTTTTTAATTGGGTTGGGTATACATTAAACAGCTATGTGAATTCCACCTTCCCTTTTTATTTTTCTTATGGAAACAAATATTTTACTTAAATGCTGAACTATGTGGGAACATTTAGATGAACTACTAAAACATGAGACGTGGCTCATCCAACACCCTTGGGGCCAAAAATGTTACAGTGGTTTTAAATCTACCAGAGCAAATGTAGTCTTTTCCATGAATGTCTAATGTGTTTTTTCCTGGACGTTCGTGGGAATCCATATCTACTGTTATGGTTTATTCACCCTGAGCGACAGATGGATTGTTGGGCAGGAAGAGAGGGACAGTGGGGGTGACTTTATAAGAGGATATTGCAAAAGGATGGCTACTCAGGTATCTTGATTGTTCTGGAAAATTCTGTTTATTTCCCCAGTTTAGAATTATGCCTGCAAAATTTGGTCTGCATAAGCCCCCGAGCTTGGGGATGAGATAGTAAATTTTTCAGCTAAAGAGAAATCTTGCAGGAGATCAGCGCCATCTTGCAAAGTCTTAACCAGTTTGTTCTGGAATTAGTGGTTTCAAATAGAACCTTCTGGTGGTGGTGCCTCTGTTTGCAGGCGATTGGACTCGGTCTGTGAATTTAGTTTATTCTCCACCTCATCCACCCCCACCTCCCTGCTGAATAGTTACTGCATTTCCTTGCATGAGGGGGTACATGAAATGGTAAGTCTCCAACCCACAAGAACTGTGGTATCTTCTTCCTAGAAGCTGAGATGCTCATAGCCCTGCCCACAACAAAAGACCTAAGGACTGCAGTTAGCATCTCTGTGGAAGTTTAGGTTAACTTCATCCCTAGCTCAGTTCTTAAACAGAAATGAGTATGGCCTAAGTCCTACCATTGTTTACAATGCTGTCCCAAGACAAGTCTCATTTTCAAACTCTCTTCACCATCATTCCAAACCCATGGGCTCTCTCTGCCATTTCCTCTAGCAGGAATCCATTTTTCTTCCCTGTTTGAAACTCTTGTGCTTAGTAAAATATTTAGAAGCATAGACGGCAGCCCACCAGGCTCCTCTGTCCCTGGGATTCTTGCCTAGAATGGGGTCAGTGGGGTTGCACAGAGTCGGACACAACTGAAGCGACTTAGCAGCAGCAGCAGCAGCAGTATCTGATTGGTATATGACCTTTTTAACTTAACACTGGTTCACATCTGCCTCTCCAAGGATTTAATTTCATTTTTTCACTTATCATAATTCTCTAATTTTATAATGTTAGGCAATAATTTATCAATAATTTATTAATATTAAATGTTTAATATTTATTGGTAATGTATTTCAGGTCTTATTTGTTTCTACCTTTTTATCATTTTAAGTAACACTGGGACTTCTATTTTCAAAACAGTACTATTAATACTTCTAATCTTTTTTTTCATCCTTTGAGTCATTTTTATTAGGAAAAACTCTTAGGTTTAATATTATTGGACACAAAATTCTTAAAACTTTTAGAATTTTTTTAGTGTATATCACCTGTCAGTTTGATCTTTGCATGACTAAAATGACCTGAAATGTCCTCTGTTATCATCACTGATCCATGCCCATCACTGCCCCGACGACCCACATTGAGACTCCCCTTACCCAGTCTCTAGTTTCCAAATAAGTTCTACCTACTTCTTGGTTCTGTCTCTGGTGTTTCTTTCCTTCGTTTATTCATTCATTCATTCAACAAATAGTCCTACTTGCTTTAATGTTGTTATATTTTGCTCTTTGATTTTTGTCTGTCTAGAAGTCAACTTGATACAGGAAGTTTGGCTCTCTTCCCACTTGCTTCTAGGAAGAAGAATGAGATGGTTATTTTCTCTTAGGTATTGATGTCTTCTCAACAGGGTCTACATTTGTTTTTAAATGTTTTATTTTTGCAGTAAGCATCCAGTAGTTACTGAAAAAATGAAAGTGAATAAAATTTGTTCTTCCTAATCTGAAAGAAACAGTCGTTTGTTGTTTTAGTTAATATATAGATAAGGATGACATGGGATTTGAAGATGCAGAACTGGACATGGAATAACAGATTGGTTCCAAATCGGGAAAGGAGTACGTCAAGGCTATATATTGTCACCCTGCTTATTTAACTTATATGCANTGGGAGGGATTGGGGGCAGGAGGGGAAGGGGACGACAGAGTATGAGATGGCTGGATGACATCACTGTCTTGACGGATGTGAGTCTGAGTGAACTCCGGGAGTTGGTGATGGACAGGGAGGCCTGGCCTGCTGTGATTCATGGAGTCGCAAAGAGTCGGACACGACTGAGCGACTGAACTGAACTGAAACATCAGTCTATCATCTGATAAATGGATAACAAATGTGTAACTTAATATGTATAATATATAATTATTATGACATATGCTCATTCGCTCAGTAGTGTCTGACCCTTTGCGACCTCATAGACTGTAGCCCAGTGGGATCCTCTGTCTGTGGAATTTTTCAGGCAAGAATACTGGAGTGAGTTGCCATTTCCTCCTCCAGAGGATCTTCCTGACCCAGGGATCGAACCCACACCCCCTCGGCTCTTGCATAGGCAGCTGGATTCTTTACCACTGTGCCACCTGAGAAGCTCCTGATAATATACATGTATACACACACACACATATAAATACATACACACACAATGGAAAATTATGCAACGTAAAAGAATGAATTACATGCTGCAACTTGAATTAACCTCAAACACTCCACCAAAGAAAGAAGCCATACCCATAAGTTCACAAATGATATGATTTGTTTTTTATGAATTTCCAGGATAGACCAGTCCATAAAAATAGAAAGCAGATTAGTGATGAGGAGAGAGAAGAGTGGCAATGATTGCCTAAGATGCTTGGAGTATTTTTCAGGAGTGATGAAAATATTTTCAAACTAGAGAGAGGGATGGTTGCCCAACATTGTGAGTATACTAAATGCCACTGAATTGTACACTGTGAAGTACGTAATTGTATGCTGTGTGGATTGCACCTCTAAAAATAACACCGTAAGGATACCTCTCACTCTGAAGGTTATTAGAATTTAAGTAGGGTGACGTGTGTGCATAAGCAGTCAAAAAATGCCCTGTTCTGTATTCTGCCTTTATTGCTGTCCATCCCTCCCTCTTCCTGGGTGATGGTTCATTCTTTGGTGGAGAAGAAGAGTGAGATGGTAGTATTTTCAGCAGAGAGAGAATAGAAATGGTGAGGAGGGGTGCGAGTCCCGGTCTCTGTGCGCCTGGAGTAGGTTAATAGAGGCCAGCCCTTTGCCGTGTTGTGTCTGTTAAAAGACATTGTGAACCTAGTCTAGAGTGTTTCAGGTGGCCTTTAAGCACCACCCCATAGAGAGATGGGGAAGGATGCAGACAGCTGCGGTGCTGAACACTTCATCTCAGGCAGGCATTTGCCAAAGAAGCAGAGTCATAGTTCTAATAGTTTAGCAACAGGATTTTCCATGGTCGATAGGCTGTTTGTCAGCAAGGCAAGTGTTCTGCCTTTGGCTATGACTTTTATATATTCTTTCCAACAGAGGCAGAACAACAGAACAATGAAAATCCCCAAACAGTACACTTACTTATCGAAAAATAGGCATTTCCTGAGCCGAATGAAGGTAATTGCCTTTTGACCCATGAGGTTATGGGTCTGTTTCCAGAAGCATCAAATGTAACTCCCCTGCTATTAACATGCTGTGACTGATGGCAAGTATGTTCGCTCCTTGTTTTTCCACCCCAAGGGAAATTAATATTTCCATCTGATTCTAGAAATAGGTGATCTATCACTTGCCATCAGTATCTGCTCTCTCCTAAGCACTGTTTTGGCCCCACCACACCTGCTTAGGGGTTCTGCCTACAACCTTGATCTTTCTCTTCTCAGTTAGTTGCCCCATGAAGTGTGGTTTGCTAACTGCCTGAGTCTTTAGCATTGTACAGCATTATGATGTTCCATGCAGTGGAAGGAGTGAAAATATAGCTCGAGTGGGTATGCACTTCTCAACAGCAAGGAGGACAGCAAGTAAAGATGCCATGAAGAGAAGAATGTAACTGGGCTAGGGGAATGAATGCAGTCCAGCTAATCAGTCATTCAGAATTTGTACTTGAGCATCTACTGTATGGAAAACACTTGCTATGATTAAAGAGGACTTGAGCTCAAGGCCAGAGAGGCTCACTACTAGCTGCATGACCTCCAAGAGGTAATCAGTGACTCTGGGCCTCAGTTTCCTCATCTGTAAACAAGGGATAAAAATCTCTTCTTTTCAGGACTATTTGGAGAATTAAATGAAAGCAGTCCAGTTCAGTTCAGTTACTCAGTCATGTCTGACTGTTTGAAACCCCATGGACTGCAGCACTCCAGGCTTCCCTGTCCATCACCAACTCTCAGAGATAGCTCAAACTCATGTCCGTTGAGTTGATGATGTCATCCAGCCATTTCATCCTCTGTCGTCCCCTTCTCCTCCTGCCTTCAATCTTTCCCAGCATCAGGGTCTTTTCCAATGAATTAGTTCTTCACATCAGGTAGCTAAAGTATTGGAGCTTCAGCATCAGTCCTTCCAATGAATATTCAGGACTGATTTCCTTTAGGATGGACTGGTTGGATCTCCTTGCAGGCCAAGGGACTCTCAAGAGTCTTCTCCAAAACCACAGTTCAAAACCATCAATTCTTCGGTGCTCAGCTTTCTTTAAGGTCCAACTCTCACATCCATACATGACTACTGAAAAAACCATAGCCTTGACTAGATGGACCTTGTTGCCAAAGTAATGTCTCTGGTTTTTAATATGCTGTCTAGGTTGGTCATAGCTTTCCTTCCAAGGAGCAAGTGTCTTTTAATTTCATGGCTGCAGTCACCATCTGCAGTGATTTTGGAGCCCCCCAAAATAAAGTCTCTCACTGTTTCCATTTTTTCCCCATCTATTGGCCATGAAGTGATGGGATTGGATGCCATGATCTTAGTTTTCTGAATGTTGAGCTTTAAGCCAACTTTTTCACTCTCCTCTTTCACTTTCATCAAGAGGCTCTTTAGTTCTTCTTTGCTTTCTGCCATAAGGGTGGTGTCNATGAATTAGTTCTTCACATCAGGTAGCTAAAGTATTGGAGCTTCAGCATCAGTCCTTCCAATGAATATTCAGGACTGATTTCCTTTAGGATGGACTGGTTGGATCTCCTTGCAGGCCAAGGGACTCTCAAGAGTCTTCTCCAAAACCACAGTTCAAAACCATCAATTCTTCGGTGCTCAGCTTTCTTTAAGGTCCAACTCTCACATCCATACATGACTACTGAAAAAACCATAGCCTTGACTAGATGGACCTTGTTGCCAAAGTAATGTCTCTGGTTTTTAATATGCTGTCTAGGTTGGTCATAGCTTTCCTTCCAAGGAGCAAGTGTCTTTTAATTTCATGGCTGCAGTCACCATCTGCAGTGATTTTGGAGCCCCCCAAAATAAAGTCTCTCACTGTTTCCATTTTTTCCCCATCTATTGGCCATGAAGTGATGGGATTGGATGCCATGATCTTAGTTTTCTGAATGTTGAGCTTTAAGCCAACTTTTTCACTCTCCTCTTTCACTTTCATCAAGAGGCTCTTTAGTTCTTCTTTGCTTTCTGCCATAAGGGTGGTGTCATGTACATACCTGAGGTTATCGGTATTTCTCCCAGCAATCTTGATTCTAGCTTGTGCTTCATCCAGTCCACCATTTCACATGATGTATTCTGTGTATGAGTTAAGTAAGCAAGGTGAAAACAGTTCGGTACCTATTAAAAGCAAGCATCCCATTAAGTGGATACTCAGCATAACAGACTCTCTGCTTCGATGCTGTCATGGCCCTCAAGGATTCTTAGGGAGCTAAGGCGAAAACTGCTTACCTATTGCACCATTGTATAAGTGTGAAGGATGTCGCTCTGATTGTTGTGTTTGGGTATTCATGAGAAAAGACCATCAGCCAAATAGATGGCTGGAATAATAGGTTATAATACACACCGTATTTTGCACCTCAAATCCTTGTACCTCACAATGATCCAGAATTTTATAGTTATGAGTCTATCACTCAGATTAAGTAATTTGCCCACTTCTGACCTGGCCAACCTCAAAGCCCATGGTTTTCTTACCACCCAGTAGTGTTTTAGAAAGAAACCTTTGTAGAAGAGGTGGAGCATGAGTTGAACCTGGAAGAATGAACACACTTGTATAGACTGCGAGTGTATCTTGGGTAACCATGATGGGAAAGACCATCCTCAGGCAAGGAGGAACAGCCGGGATAAAGGCTTGGAGAGGAGAATGACATCACCCAACAGTAAAGATAAAATCCATGTGGAGTGGAGGAAAGAATGAGGCCTTGGAACCTCCAGTCTTCAGTCTTATAATGTGTTCTGAGCACCAATTTCCCCAGCTGACTACAGCATGTTGCCAGCATCATCTCATCCGTTTCATGTGATGATAGTCTTTCCATAAAGAGCCTTGTTTAACTTCTGCTAAAGAACCATTTGACCTTTCTAAACATCAGAAGTAACCTGATCTGAAGGGCTTCAATCCCCCAATCTGAGGATTGTGCTAAATGAAAGTCCCAGTGACTTTAGGTACTTCTCTATGTCCCCTAAATGGAGACAGAGCCAACATTTCAGGGAAAAAAGGGAAATTGGTGTGGCCTTATACGTTAACCAGACCCTTGTGCCAATAGCTTGGAAAAAGCTGTCCTGTGTTTAGAGACAAATATACATCAATAATAATCACAGTGTATGACGGACTTTATGATCTAAGCAATTTCAGAGCCTTTTGAAGACTCAAGATTTACATATTGCTGGGCAAAGTGAGCCTGAACAGAAGACTTCACCCTCCCGCTAAGAGCTTTGTATTGCCACCTAGTGATCCCAGGTCTGAAGTTCCATTATCCATTGACAATTGCCAGCTTCTTGTCATCAGCCTTGACTAGTTGATGAGAAGACCTTGAGGTGTTCAGGAGTGTGAAAAGGCAAGTAGCTGGAAACGGATGATTTGCAATGCCTAGTTTTAGAGAAGCCTTCACAAGGAAGTGTCACGGGTTAGAAATTTGGTGATCTCAGGGCCTTTAAGTCCCAATCCAGGGTCCTGTGTCCTAGCCCTGCCTATGTCTGTCTTACACTGGGCCCCCCTGGGAAGTCTTAGCTTCTCATGGACTGCAACGCTTCATCTCTAAGTTTAAGTGACTTGCTTTGGCTTAGCCGTGGTACGGTCCTGTTCCCATAGGCTTCATGTGCTATAGAGGTTTTAATTTCGTTTTATGTAAATTCTTGATTTTGAATAACTCCTTGATTTAAGAAAACATATCAGGCTGAGCCCCTTGTCTAGCTTTTAGCACAAGATTAATTTTTCATACATGAGCCCAAACACTGTCTTTATACATTTTCAAATAGAAGTATGACTTTTGAAAATAAAGGTACTGAAGTGTAAGACAGGTTTAGTTTTTCTTAATTTGATCAAATATTCTGATAACTTTCAGTGCCAAACATTTTAATTTAGCTTTTCTTTCTTTTAGGCAAGAGCAAGCTCTTCTATTTAATTTTGAAAATGAGAAGACATTTAATTTACGTTTTCTCCTTCACTCAAAGATTCTACCCATCACACTATTTATATTCTAAATCCCTTCTTTAAGGAACTTCAAAGCCAAGGAGGAAATGAAAAGATTTTAATCCACTTCCTGATCTTAGTCATTGTAATGGAAAGGGGTGCCTATATTAAGAAAAGAGAGATGCAAAACCTTGGGAGAATTTATAGGCCTTTTATTTCCCAATTTTAGGCAACTCAATCCTGGGATTTTCTCCTATTCTTCACCTACAATTTGTTACAATTTAAAATGCTGCTTGCTCCATACATCCTGCTCAAACCACTATAGTCCACAGTGATCACTCTGTTCCTCCAACACGAACAGAATTCCTCCTCTCTGTTATTCTAGTGTACTATTTACATATACTATGTACTATATAGTACATTTGCTATATATATTTGCTATACAGTGTTATGTACTATATAGCAGATATCACCCAAACCTTTCATTTCCCAAGCCAAGTAATAGAGATGTCTAAATTAGTATTTCTTAAGCTTTCTATAGTGAAGGATTTGTTTCTCCCTTCCTCTAATTTACTGCAGAGCATTACTTTTTTTTTTTTTTTAACTCCCCAATTGCTACCTAAAACACTTCTGTTGGGCCCTGAACTATTTATAAATGTGGCTTTATACACTCACATACAATTTGGCCTCAGGTTTCTCCCCAGTGATAACCTCTTGTGTATGAGGTTTTAAAATCCTTCTCAGACTCTCTGAGCTCAACCATCTCTGTCTAGGAGTAAGTGTAGACATAGGAATTTTATTTAACAAAATTTTGGTTTACAAAATTTTATTTAACAAAATTNATGTGGCTTTATACACTCACATACAATTTGGCCTCAGGTTTCTCCCCAGTGATAACCTCTTGTGTATGAGGTTTTAAAATCCTTCTCAGACTCTCTGAGCTCAACCATCTCTGTCTAGGAGTAAGTGTAGACATAGGAATTTTATTTAACAAAATTTTGGTTTACAAAATTTTATTTAACAAAATTTGGGCCCTTATTAAAATTGTCTCCTGCATTTATGACTCAAAAAATTATACTATAAAAATGAATTACCAGAAAAATGAAATAAAAAGACATGTAAAATATAAAAACCAGATTTATTATTACCAAATTCCTTAATGCTTTTCATTTTTGAAGAGATCTATCATATTCTCAAAATGTTGTAAGTTTCTAAACAGTTCTCCCAAGTTCTATATTTATCTCATCTCAAACTGGTAGCAACAAGCTTATAGATCAGCTCTGAACCATGAACTATACTTTGTATGAGCAGCATTGGTTATTACATGCAATATCTTATTATTTTTGCATGTGTTACATTCTGCATTGTGTAAATTACCTTGTGGACAAACCTTACACAGTACATATTTCTCCAGTAAGACTTGTGAGTAGATAATTGTTAGTAGTAATGATAAAAATGAGGATGGTGATAACTCAAATTCCTAAAAATAATTAAAATAATTACTAATACTATCAGTAATATCAATGAATTGCTATTATTATCATTACTTGTTCTTTTTAAAAACAAAAATCTGTTTAGAACTGTTTTCAACCTCTCTTTTTTAGTATTATACTCCACATGTTCAATTGTTTAAAGCTAGATTTTCTCATTAAAAAACAGGAAAACCTTTTTTTTCATTGGAAAATATTTTAAATGAGTATGAATAAACATTTGGTTTTAACACAATACTGTTAAATATAGGGTGCTTTGTTATGCTGGCAACTGACATTTGTTTTTAGAAAAGGCTATGGAATACCATTCTTGCTTATAATCTTATAATAGTAAATTGTATTTAATATCCCTTCCCCATCTATTCCTTGAACTAAATATATAATAACATCTATGGGCAAAAACTTACAGTCTTTCTGATTTTGGAAAATAGTCTTCAAGTTTAATCATCAGTGGTTCTATATCCTCTTTTCCTTCCCTCTAACAAACTTTGAAAACAACTCATTGGAGCCTGAGTTATTGTCCATAAGGGATGCTTGTAGAACAGGCATAGACCACGCTGTCCTGGGCAAGCTGGATACGTGGCCTTCTAAGCAGAGGTGACATTTACTTCCAGGCATAGGCTGGATACTCAAAAAATACTTGGAGTGGAAGGGAAGATTGCTTCCGAGGTAATATGTGTGCTGCTGTTGCTGCTTCTGCAACAGGAGGTGACGCTGACCTGTGTGGCTGCCTCTCCCCAGCAGCAAGGAGTACTGGCTTCTGTGGAGCCCCTTGTAATCCCACCTTACTGGGGCCAGGATTTCATGGATGCCGGGAAGAGTGGGGGTCTTCTAAGGGCTGCAGTGTGCCTGTCGAGAGTCTCCTCCTAAGCTGGTCACCTCTTTTCCTGTTCTGCATCTAAATGGGTCTTTGGCCTTCGCCTGGGCTACTTTGCTAACGTTTCTCTCTCCATCATCAGCTGTGCCATGCATCCATGTGGGGAGATCAAATTGGCAAAGTTGAACTGTGCCTGTAGATGTGGACCTGGGCTGCTCAGACACAAGCAGAATGGTTGAGTATGAAAGATCTGTCTTCATTTAACTCTATGCTGATCTGCATTTGTCTGGAGACTCTTTGGGATTATTTCATCTGACTCCCTCATTTTATAAATAAGGAAACTGAGGCTCAGAAATGGTCACGGTTTTTCCATTTGATAGCCCTTCTACTGGACTAGGAATTGATCTTTATCTTTTCAGCTTCCATTTTACTAGGGTGGAGAGTTGGATTCTTAAAAGGAGAAGAATTTGCAGAAGTGTTAGGTGAAGATCCAGAGGGTCCAAGTCATTGAGTCCTTAAGGGGATTTTGCTGTCCTGGGAGTCAGGTAGCTGAGGATGCTAATCTCCCTGCCCATCCCCCACCTTCCCCCTCCATGCCACTGCCAAGCTCCCACCTGGCCCATCCCAGATTAGAGCCACAGCTCAGCAACCTCATTAGTGGAATGGCAATCCGCTCTGGCCTCCCTGGGCTGGGTGGTGGATTAATTGCTCAGTGATCAGAAGGTACCTTAAAGAAGGAAGGGATTACATGAATCCTTCCAACTGATCCCATCACCCCAGCTAACCCCTGCTCAGGGATGGAAAAGGGGCGGGCAAGTATTGTGGGAGTCAAAGGCCTCTGAAAAGGCCCCACCCCAGAAAACCTCTCAGACTGTAGGCCCCAACTGTTGACAAAGTGGGAGGTGAAATAAGTTTGTGTATGTGTTTATCAGTGGTGGCAGAAACTGGGAATTAAGAGGGGACACATGCCAGCCATGTAACCATCAGGGAACTATGTTGGAGGCCACATATTTGGCACCCTGCCTGGCACCGTCTTTGTTACTTACAACCATTCCCTTTTTTAATCCTCTGAGTTTTTAGACATAGGCATTCTCCTCCCTGCTTCCTAGATGAGAGTAAGTTTGCCCCAGAAACCAGCTTAGCCTGGCTGCAGAGATGTTTCATCACAGGTGACCCATGTTCCTTACACTCCTCATATCCAGAATGTGGTCCCACATGTTTGTTTCAGTGATTTTCACAGTGAGTTGTGGGACCAGCTTTTCTTAGTTGTCATTTGAGTATGGCAAACTGGAAATGGGTTCCTTTGGGAAGTTCTGTAAGAATTTATTGAAAGGGACTTCCTGGTAGTCCAGTGGCTAAGACTCTATGCTTCCAATGCAGGGGACCCAAGTTTGATCCCTGATCAGGGAACTAGGTCCCACATGCCACAAGTAAGATCAGTTCAGTTCAGTCGCTCAGTTGTGTCCAACTCTTTGTGATCCCATGAATCGCAGCACGCCAGGCCTCCCAGTCCATCACCAACTCCCGGAGTTCACTCAGATTCATGCTCATCGAGTCAGTGATGCCATCCAGCCATCTCATCCTCTGTCGTCCCCTTCTCCACCTGCCCCCAATTCCTCCCAGCATCAGAGTCTTTTCCAGTGAGTCAACTCTTCGCATGAGGTGGCCAAAGTACTGGAGCTTCAGCTTTAGCATCATTTCTTCCAAAGAAATCCCAGGGCTAATCTCCTTCAGAATG
>SJYA01001621.1:1370335-1406288 GCA_006410615.1 Neotragus moschatus | reverse complement strand
TTTTTTTTTTTTTTTTTTAAGGTGGGAAACAGACTTAGGTCAGATAAGTTTGCTGGCGCTACCAAAACAAAACACCATAGAATGGGTGACTTAACAGGAGTTTATTTCTCACATTTCGGAAGGCTTAGCATCCAAGATCAAGGTGCCATCAGGGTATATTTCATTCTGAGGCTTCTGTGGCTCACAGCTGGCAGTCATCTTGCTGAATGCTCACATGGCCTTCTTTTTGTGCAGGAGCATGGTTGGGGGTGGGCAGGTGGGAGACAGCGAGGTCTGGTATCTCTTCCTGTAAGGATACTGTCTCCTAGGGTCAGGGTCCCACCCCTGGGACTGCATTTAACTTTACTTCCTTGGAGGCGCCCTGTCTAAATACAGCTACCCTGTAGGGTAGGTGAAGGCTTCAGCATAAGAATTTGGGGTCAGCGTGGGTACTATTCAGTCCACAGTAAGTAACAAGCTCAAGGTTGCATCGTTAAGAAGTGTCAGAGCAGGAACTCAAACCCCTTTGCCTAAAGTCTGTGCTCTTGACTGCAAGGCAGCACTTCCATGATGTATGGGCTTACAGCCTCATGTACACAGAGGGATAGGACATCACTGGATTTTTTAATTGTTGTTTTAATGAGACTTTTATCCATTTTACTTATTTATTTTGGCCATGCTGCACAGTGTGCAGGATCCTAGTTCCTCAACCAAGGCTCGAACCTGCATTGGAAGCACAGAGTCTTAACCATTAGACAGCCAGGGAAGTCCTAGGATCTCACTGTTGGAAAGGATGATGATGATAGGGCCCAAATGAACCCTAAATCTCTTGCCACTCCACCCCCATCTCCATCCTGCCCACCAGTCATGCTGAAACCTTGCAGTTCCCTGAAGCTGTGCTCATTATCTTCAGTCCTCTGAATATGAAACTTTGCTCTATCTAAGAGGTAGTTCTCAACCTTGGCTGCACGTTAGAACTGACTGGCAAGATTTAGAAAAACTAGGAATCGGAGCCAGATTAAAAGGTTCCCACTGGCCTCAAACAAATAATGATGGGAACAATATAACCTACTGAACAAAATAAGAAACCGTGAGTTTGTGCTGATGTAAATTACCTTAATGAGTAAATTAAAAGTTTAATGATAAATAGGATATTTGCATAATTTCAAAGCACCTCCCTACAAAGGCCTGATGAATTACAAAAGGAAAATGAGTACATTTACAGAGGAGAAGCCTAGCAGTCACCCCCTTAAGCAAGAGACGAAAGTGAGCATTATCAATATTGGGGCAGGGAGAAACCAGGTACTACTTTGTAGGTTACAATAAGAAGGCACACACACGACTGTGACTGCTCTGTCTAAAGTGTATAATGGGTCCCATCATGAGAAAACATCAGACACACCAAAACTAAGTGATATTTCTACAAAATAACTGGCTTGTCATCTTTAAAAGTGTCAAAGGTGNCATTATCAATATTGGGGCAGGGAGAAACCAGGTACTACTTTGTAGGTTACAATAAGAAGGCACACACACGACTGTGACTGCTCTGTCTAAAGTGTATAATGGGTCCCATCATGAGAAAACATCAGACACACCAAAACTAAGTGATATTTCTACAAAATAACTGGCTTGTCATCTTTAAAAGTGTCAAAGGTGTGAATGTTCAGGAGAGACTGGGAACCTTTGGCAGAATAAAGGCGACTAAATAGAAACATGACAACTAAAAGCAATGTGTAATCTGAACTAGATTCTTTTGCAATTAAAAATTTGGAGGGTGGGGAACTTTCCTGATGTTCCAGTGGTTAAGAATTCCCCTTGCAGTGCAGGGAACACTGGTTCAGTTCCTGATCTGGAACTGGGATGCCACAACTAGCGAGCCTGGAAGCCACAACTACATAGCACGTGCCCTGCAACAAAAGATCCCTCATGCTGCCACTCAGGCTCTGGGGCAGCCAAAGAAATAAATATTAAAACATTTATTCTGAACATTTGGCAAAGCTTGAATGATCATAATATATCTGTGTGGTTTTTTTTTTTTGGATATTGATCTGTAAGTATGTAGGAGAGTGTTCTTGTTTGGAAGAAAATACACACTCTAAAGAAGGGAAGATGGGACACCAAATCAATAATTCTTTCCAAATTGTTCAGTAAAAAAAGTTATTTGTACCGTAATTGTAACTTTTCTGTAAGTTTGAAATTCTTAAAATACAAATGCTCAAAATCCCTGATGTCCAATTTGGATACCAAACCGATTAGGACAGTCTCTAGGGAGGAGACCCAAGCCTTCAGTAGTTGTTGAAATTCCTGGTGGTTCCACTGTGAACCCAGGCTGAGAACTGCTGGCCTTTCCCAAAGTACAGTTCCTGAACTGACAGAATTAGAGTCAGTGGGAAGCTTGTTAGAAACACAGACTCTTTGGCCCCACTCCAGACCTCCCAAATTAAAAAACCCAAGGGCAGGGCCCAACAGTGTATACCTGAACAAGCTCTCCGAGTGGATTTGGTTCATGATGAAGCTGAAGAACTGTTGGTTAGGAGTCTTCCTCACTCTGCTGTGCATACTTGCTGCCAGTTATCTGTCCGGAGTCAGGTCAGACCTTCATCAGGTCCCATCCCTGCGGCTACCTCACTATTCTAGTGTGCAATTAGAAATCATCTGTTGACACACTTGTCACCCCCACCAGAGCTGGTCCAAGCCTCATTCACACAGTCCCTGGCATAGAGTAGGGTCCAATGCATGCTTAGTTAATTGATGCTGATCGAATAAACAGAGGGACCAGCCGTGATGGTTCATGGGGTTCCTGTAGGCCACATTTACTTCCATTGGCATGCCCTTTAGAAGCCTGCTGTGATGTGTCTCAAGTTGTTCAGTGATGGGGGTTTGATAAGGGGCTCTATGGAGGCAGGGAACAAGGCAAGCATTTGAAACCACATTCAGAAGCACCTCTGCCTTTAAGGGAGCTGGTAATGAAGCCTTTTACTAAAAAGGTGCCTGTGAGCTGCTGGACTCGCTAATTAAACCAGATGGACTGCATGATAGCTGATTAGATTCCTGACTTACCGATCTTCCTCCTGTTTACTCGAATAAATACGTTCATGAGCCAGAAACC
The DNA here is from genome assembly GCA_006410615.1 of Neotragus moschatus. NCBI lineage: Eukaryota > Metazoa > Chordata > Mammalia > Artiodactyla > Bovidae > Neotragus > Neotragus moschatus. The sequence goes on along the minus strand of SJYA01001621.1, from coordinate 1,403,200 downwards.
ATCTCATTCAGGAAAAGCACCTCGCTGAATATTTTTAGAAAATTAAACTTTTATGGATGACCCAGTCTGTGAGCAGCTAAAATGCCAAAGTCTGTTTCCTGTGGCACTCGGACGGTTGAGCTTTCAGCAGGGGAACCGTGAACGAGTGTGTTTCTGCAAATGTGTGCCAGAATAACAGCAACAACAAATTACAGACCCATCCATCACATGGATGGAGCTGGGAGCATGTCGTAGTGATCGACATAACCAGGGACTCGGGTCCTTCTTTGCTGTAACTGCCACTGCCTCTTCTAGCTCCATTTGGTGGTTTCACGTCTTGTGAGTGCTGATTCCCAATTCCCTTGGCTCTCTTGATGGGAAATTTTGGAATGGGGGTAATGAAGTAGAAGCTGCAATGAACACATGATACATTAAAACATGTATTTACAAATACATGCATATAAATATAGCTGCATCTGTCCATGCATAAAACATATGCATATTTATATCGATAATTATATGTTATTTTGAAAAATCTACTCAAAATATACCCATGTAGCAAGGACCTTAAGTAATGATGGGGCTGATTCTTCACTTGAATTCCTGCTATGGATTGGGCTCCATCTGCATTTGAAGGTGGCAGAAATTGGACTCATGGGAGGTCATTTTGTGTAATCCATTGCTTTAAAGTATTTCCAGGATAATTCTGCCGAGATGGCAGAAGAGTGAGTGGAATATTCTGAAGATATAACCTGGCATATATGGGCCTGAAGAACATCATGGTGGCTGAGAGGACAGACCTTAGTTGTAAGTGCCCAGTTTGACCTTGATGCAGTGAAAATTGGTGCTAAGCTGAGCTGACTTCCTTGGTGAACTATATAATCAGAATATTATTCACTCACACTCAAAGCATATTTTTGCCTGCCTGAGGGAGTGCTAGCATGTGTTTACTTCCATTGCTGAGGCAACATATTTACAAGTTTTCAGGCTTAACAACCATACAGAAGTATTTCCTCTTATACTGAAAACCAACATTAAAGTTGTTTCATAAAGGCAACATGAGTCTCAGGGAGGTCAGAGGAATGTAATTCCCAGTGTGGAACTTTCTGGTCCTTTTATTCATTTGTCTTGTATTTAATACATTCCTATTGTGTGGCAGATACTGTTCTGGGGTAAATAGTGGTTAATGAGACAGGCACAATCTCTTCTCTCATGAAACTTACAAATTTTTTGTTTAATTTTTATTTTGTATCAGAGTATAGTTGATTTTATAGTGTTGTGTTTCAGATGTATAGCAAAGTGATTCAGTTATGTTGTTTAGTTGCTAAGTTGTATCCAACTATTTTGCCATCCCATGGATTATAGCATGCCAGTCTCTTCTGTCTATGGGATTTCCCAGCAAGAATGCTGGTGTGGGTAACCATTTCCTTCTGCAGGGGATCTTCCCAACCCAGGAATTGAACCTACATCCCCTGCATTGCAGGTGAATTCTTTACCACTAAACCACCAGGGAAGTCCCAATTCAGTTATACATATACATACATCTGTTTTTTTTTTCCCCCGATTCTTTTACCATATAGGTTATTACAGAGCACTGAGTAGAGTTTCCCATGCTATACAGTAGGTCCTTGTTGATCATCTATTTTATATATAGTTGTGTGTGTATGTTAACCCCAGACTCCCAGTTTCTCTCTCCCCTCCCACCTTTTCCCTTTAGTAACCATATTTGTTTTCTATGTCTGTGAGTCTGTTTCTGTCTTGTAAATAAGTTCATTTGTGTAATTTTTTAGATTCCACTGGTAAGTGATATCATATGATATTTGTCTTTCTCTGACTTCACTTAGTATGATAGCCTCTGGGTCCTTCCATGCTCATGCAAAAGCCGTCGTCTCATTCTTTGCATGGCTGAGTGATAGTCCGTTGTATGTATGTACCACATCTTCTTTATCCATCATCTGTTGATGGGCATTTAGGTGGCTTCCTTGTCTAAGCTGTTGTAAACAGTGCTGCACTGACCATTTGGGGGGCATGTATCTTTTCAAATTGTGGTTTTCCTGGAGCTTACAATTTTTGTTAACTCACTGTTAAGTTTTGTGAAAATGGAAATGAATGATGTTGGTAGAATTTGCAAACTAATTGAGGAACTAAATACTGTCTTCAGGAAACCTATCAGAAAGCCATCTCTACAGAAGATTGTTATGGGTCAAATTGTGTTACCTCCCCACCCCCCAAGAATCNTTAACCCCAGACTCCCAGTTTCTCTCTCCCCTCCCACCTTTTCCCTTTAGTAACCATATTTGTTTTCTATATCTGTGAGTCTGTTTCTGTCTTGTAAATTAGTTCATTTGTGTAATTTTTTAGATTCCACTGGTAAGTGATATCATATGGTATTTGTCTTTCTCTGACTTCACTTAGTATGATAGCCTCTGGGTCCTTCCATGCTCATGCGAAAGCCGTCGTTTCATTCTTTGCGTGGCTGAGTAATAGTCCATTGTATGTATGTACCACATCTTCTTTATCCATCATCTGTTGATGGACATTTAGGTGGCTTCCTTGTCTAAGCTGTTGTAAACAGTGCTGCACTGAACATTTGGGGGGCATGTATCTTTTCAAATTGTGGTTTTCCTGGAGCTTACAGTTTTTGTTAACTCACTGTTAAGTTTTGTGAAAATGGAAATGAATGATGTTGGTAGAATTTGCAAACTAACTGAGGAACTAAATACTGTCTTCAGGAAACCCATCAGAAAGCCATCTCTACAGAAGATTGTTATGGGTCAAATTGTGTTACCTCCCCACCCCCCAAGAATCCATATGTTGAAATGATCCCCAGTATTTCAGAATGAGATATTTCTTGGAGACCGGGTCTTTAAGGAAGTACTGAAGTTAAAAAGAGATGATTAGAATGGGCTCTCATTCAGCATGACGGGTATCCTTATAAGAAGAAATGTGGACACGGATAACATAGCAGGAAGACAATGTGGAAACAGAGAAGAAGGCCATCTGCAAGCCAAGGAGAGAGGCCTGGAACAATTCCATACTTCACAGCTCTCAGGCAGAACCAACGCTGCCAACACCTTGATAGCAGATAGTTCTTCTAGCCTCCAGATAGTAAATATTTATTGTTCAAACTGCCCAGTCTGCAGTACTTTATTACAGCAGCTCTAACAAACTAGTACAAATATATTAACTGCTAAAATGTGGACAGGGAATGGCCCAGCCTGCTCAAGCAGCAACAAATAANCTTGATAGCAGATAGTTCTTCTAGCCTCCAGATAGTAAATATTTATTGTTCAAACTGCCCAGTCTGCAGTACTTTATTACAGCAGCTCTAACAAACTAGTACAAATATATTAACTGCTAAAATGTGGACAGGGAATGGCCCAGCCTGCTCAAGCAGCAACAAATAAGGTTTTTAGTAAGAAGTGAGGATAATGTTTCAGGGGGCTAAAAAGAGAAATCAGTTCTAGAAAAAAAATTAAAAGCTCTTGCAAACAGAAAAAAAAAAAGAGAAATCAAGCTGCAACTCTCGTTGCACCCTGATAACATCATCAGTGTGAGAGAGGCTTCTGCCTTCTCCAGAGGGCACCTTCCCCTGATGTCATGTTTATTGAATTGTCTTGTTTTACAACAAAGGGAAATGGCTTTGTGTTAGGCTCTCTCCTTCTTTCGTTCAGACACGTTCAGTTCTTGCCGGATAAGACTGGCTTTGTCTCTTGTGATTATGCACTTAGATGTTTCCTTAATGCTCAGACTTAAGAGTTTAAGCCCAGTGGGCAGAGACCATTGCTGATTCTGCGTTTGGATTTGTGCCTGACCACTCAGGACAACATCAAGACACATACTCAGTGGTGAGAGAAGCAGTACAACTGAGAAGAGGGTGGTATGCTGCCATTCTTTTTTCTATTATTGGGATGCTGTATGACAGGGTGTTGAAAATTAAAGCTGGGAAGGAAGGGTGGGGCATGTGCTCAAAGACGGGAAGTCAAACGCTGCCAGTTCTTGTGGCGGGCATGGTACTGCGCTGATGCTCAAAGGACACAGAAATCGGTGCAGTTACAAGAGGTCCCTATGTCAGTCTTGCTGGCCTGGAGAGCTGACTTCATGGAGGTCTCGCAGGCTTCCATGTGAAAGGTTCTGATTACCTTTAGCACTAGCTGAGAAGTCCGTTGTCTCTCACTGAATAGTAACATAGCTCATCTTCCTTCACGTCTTGAACTGCCCTCCCACCGGTCGCCAGGAAGTCCCATGCAAAGGTGCGGGGAGTTGTTCTGTTCCGAGAGGGGTGGATGCCAACATGACCATCCCATCACCACTTGCCCTCCTGCGTTACATTTGCCAATTACTTCACTGAGTCCCCCCAGATGGCAAATACTCACTTACAGGGACCCTCCCTTAGCTCTTCCAGTATCTCTAGAGTCTGGTCTGTGCCCAGTTCCTAGTTGATGCTCCAACGTTTGCTACAAGGAGAGAAGGAGGAAGAGAAGCTTTCTCTCTTTGGTCTGAAGAACATGCTTGCAGCAGAATTAACATGGCTTACATCTGCATAGCTGATGGTTCCCAAGAGTCTCCAACAAGATCTTGCCCTGCTCCCCCACCCTGTTGTAGGTGCTTCACCCAGAGGTGACTCAGGTGTGTTTCCAAAGCTAGTCCTCCCAGGCTGCCATTCTCCTGTTCGCTCACAACAGCACCTTCACTACCTTTTGCCTCTAGGGCTGCAGAGCGTGATGACAGAGACCAGTGTCCCCCCTCCTTTCTCCTGGTTCACTCAGAAACTGGCAGCAAACTGCTCAGGCCATTTCATTCTGTGCCAGCAGGACCCCACACTCCAGCTCCTGCTGGCTGTCCTGACCCTGTTTGCCAGAAGGCACCCCTGCCTTCTTTCACTCTTCAGGCCCCAGCAGTTTCTCTTAGCTCTTTTATTCTAGTTTCAGGACTCAGGGCTCACATTCGAGGCCACAGGGAATGGAGCTAGATGAAAGCTCTGAATGATGTCTTTCCCCTCGGGCCCTGGCCCTGGCACTTAGCACTGTGGCTATCGAGGCTCGTTCCCTCAGGAAACTCCCAGGGCCTTTTGCACACACAGGCCCCCACCCTCCCTTCCAGCTGCTAAACCTGCGTCCTGGGATCAGTGCCAGTGGGATTCAAGCTGGGATCCCTGCTCCCAGAAGAAAGCAGGCCAGTCTTCCTCAGCTAGAGGCTGTACCTCTTCTTGCCCAGGAGACGTATTAATGCCACAGTTGCCAAAAACAATCCGTATGAGCTCAAGAAGGGCTTCAGCAGTGTCGGAAGGCCATGTAGGCCGGGAACCTGATAGACTTCTATCTGAAACTAGATGGTACCACTTACAAGCTTTGTAACCAGGACTCATTACTAGGATTTTATGGGCAGCGTTTCCCAGTCTATTTAATGGGATCATTCCCACCCCATGGGGCTCTAAGAAGTTTCTATGAGTGAAAATATGAGGGTATAATGTTGCCGGCAAATAAGAGGTGCTAAATTCAGTTTTCTTTTCTTGTCTTTCCATTCCCTCAAGTCAGGAGTGAGGAATAATTATATATATATATATATATATATATATATGCCATGCCAAGTGGCATGAGTGATCTTAGTTCCCTAATCAGGGATGGAATCCATGCCTCCTGCATTGGGAGCATGGAGGCTTAACCACTGGGCCAGCAGGGAAGTTTCTGATGTAAATCTTTGATTTTAAACCACCCACTGATGAACCTCCCCTTGAATATCCTAGCAGCGGGGTTGGGAAAGGATCCCCATCCCCTAGCAGGTGAGACGCATATGTGTCTGCGCTTCTTAGTGGTAACCAGGACTGAGGTCCACGCCCTCCCATCAGAACCTCCCAGAATGTGCTGGCAGAGCTAACTGGGCCACTCCTGCTGAGTTCTGTAGTGTTCAGAAGAACTCTTTCATTAAGATGCTCAGAAGGGGTTTTGGATGAAGCTGAGGGAAGCACTAGGAGCACAGTGAGCTGAGCAGGGAGAAGAGGGATGGGAGGGGAAGCTTACCAGTAAATGCAACCTCTTCTTCACCAGTTGACCACCGCCAGGAGGCCGAGGGGCTGAAAAGCAGAGGAAGCCAGTTTCCTGTCCACCACCAGCCAGAAACAATTAATAACTTTACATCTGCGGGAAATTGATGGAAACCTCTTGAGGTTCCTTCTCAACTTGGTCTTTTTTTTGTTTTTAAATTATTTTATTTTTGGCTGTGCCCTGCAGCATATGGCATCTTCGTTCCCTGACCACTGGAAGCATGGAGTCTTAACCACTAGACCACAGGGGAAGTCCCCTAACTTGGCCCCTTTCAACCATTTGCTCCCACGGCCCTTATCATTGCTACTCTTTCAGAGTGTACAGTGCCTGCTACCCCACGCCCCTCACCTCCACTCTGAAGCACTCATGCCCGTGTCAGACAAGCAGCATAGACCTTCTAACTGCTGTGCATTAGGGCACGAAGAGCACAGGCTTTAGAATTAGAGCTGATCACTTTTATCGGCTCTTCTGTTACCCTCTGAAAGCTTCCATTTCTTCCAAGTTTAAATAGAGATAGTCGCATCCACCTTACAGATTTGGAAGTGAAATGAGATGATATGTGAATGGCATCTGAGTGCATGGCATATAGTACCATGGCTATTTCTAGGTGTTGCGGTGGTGGAACGTATGGCAGCTGTTAGGTGCATTTATTCCTACCAAGAATACTGTCTCCCCAGCTTTCAAAACCCTGTCTCTTTTTCATGACCACAGTTGGCATTACCTCCATACCATCTTCCTCATCTTCTCTATTTCATTTCTTCTGAATTCACACTTACTTTCTACCACTTATTTGGTCTTTATCTCTTGCCTCCAGTTCTTCTGAGCAAGTCTTATATTTTCCCTATTTGACTGCAAGCACCTCCAGATAGAGACCCTTCTAATAAGTCACTCTTCTAATAAGTGTTCGAGTACAGGCCTCCTGGTAGCTGTGAGTATCAGGACGTGTTAAGGCTGCCAAGTGTTCATTTCATGATATACAAGAAATGGTACTAGTGTGTTGAGGACAACTCACAAATGGCTAAGATAAAGTCCAATAGTGGGAGAGCCTCAAAGAAAACTCCAAGGGCTGGATTTCCCTGGTGGTCCAGTGGTTAAGAGTCCACCTGCCAATGCAGGGGACACAGGTTCGATCCCTGCTCCAGGAAGATCCCACATGTCAAGGAACAGCTAAGCCTGTGTGTGCACTGCAGCTACTGGGCTTGTGTGCCCTAGAGCCCATGCTCTACAGCTAGAGAAGCCACCATAATGAGAAGCCCTTGCACCACCAGAGAGTACCCCCCACTCACTGCAAGCAGAAACAGCCATGAAGACCTAGCACAGCCAAAAACAAATTAAAAAAAAAAATCCTCCAAGGGCCCTGTCAAGGGACTGCTCTCAAAATAGGCTGCCTTCTTTGATCTGTTTCTTTGGAGACCAGGTGATTATAATTTAAGATGGGTTTGGGAGTTTCCATGCTGCCGGAGACACCATCTGAGAACCTTCCCAGTACTTGGTTCTGACAGCAAATGCTGAAGCGGAAAAAATATTTCCATCCATCTGCAGTAATCTCTTGTTTCTCTAGCAGTTAGAGAGAGAGGGTGGGGGAAATAAATTAAAGCCTACATCAGATTGAAAAAAAAAAAAAAGGGAGCTGAAAAGCCAGGCTACTGCCAGGCCATTTTTTAAGCAGGTACAGGAAATGCCAAACTTTTGTGGCTATTGGGTGGAGGTGCTGGGAATATAATCATTTGAACTGTGATAATTGAAGGCATTAAAGAAGAAAAGCCCAACTGAAAAACTTCCAGAAAACCAAAGGCTCTCAGAATTCAAAGCAAGCCACCCATACCCTCCTGTTTCACAGCCGCAGCCGCAATCAAAGAAAAAGCTGCACCAGGTCCTGACCGGGGCCACTTTCCAGGTCCCCAAAGAATCCACACATCTGTGGCTGTCCTCTGTGCCAAACAAAATTCTAACTCCAGCACCTTTCCCCATCTTTATGTGCAGACCTTCCATGTTTGTGTGTCTAAGCTGGTCCACATGGTGCCTGTATCACTTACCGCTTTCAGGCTGGGACCCCAGGGAGCAAAACCCTGCTGAGGGCTTTGCGCTTTCCTTAGGTTATACAATCTGTGTCTTGTTACCCTGCCTGTCAACTTAGCTGGAGCTTGTGTTGGCTTGAGCTGGCGGTTCTCAGTGCTCCTGGAGGTAGGCCAGGCTGACAACATATATCTGAGGATTAAACCATTAAAACCATAATGGCTTCTTCCCCCTCCTGCCTTCTCCTTGCCTTTGGACCATTCAGAGCCAGAGGCGTCTCAGAAAGGGAAGAGGTTCCTGCCCATTCATATCCTAGGCCAAATCTAAAGTAGCAGCTCAGATGCTTCATGGTGACACAAAAGTGTTTGCTTTAGAGGATTGGCTCTTGACTTTGAAGTGTCCGCCATGTATATCGTTGAGTGATAAACATTTTCTCCTTGTTCGCTTCTATTTCTCTGTTTGTGGGTGTTGGCTCACAGGACCTGGTATGTCTATGTTGCGGGAATGGGGAGATGGAGCATGGTTGTTTAGTGCCTCGAAAAGGCCATCGCAGAACTCACCTGTGAGCAGGTTTCTTTTAGAGCGTGATATACCCTGCACCGCATTGTGTACAGGGCTTTATAGCAGATGTAGACCTAATACTTTGCCTGATTCGTGACTTCAGGAGGCTCACGGTCAGATCAGGAGCCATTCACACACACAGCTGAGCATGACAACAGCAGGAGTTAGAGACGGTGGGTGAGAGTGTAGCACATCGGAGGAAGACAGACTGAACTCTGAGAGTGTGGTTCATGAAGGAGGTGGGATCTGTGCTTGATTTTAAAGGATTGGTCAGATTTGGAGAAAATGACAAGATAGGCATACTCTCTATAAACCTAAGAGTGATGACTGGAGAGAGATGGCTTGGTCTTCAATTCCAGCTATACATCTGCCTAACTGTGTGACCTCAGGCAAGTTACTTGCTCTCTTCATCCCTCAGTTTCCCCAGCTGTAAAAAATGATAATAATATTGGGTTGGCCCAAAAGTTGATTGGGATTCTCACATAAGATATTATGGAGAGACTCAGTCGAACTTTTTGGCCAACCCAATAGTATCTGTCTCAAAGGATGCCTTTGAGGATTGCCTGAATTAACACCTGGAAAGCACGGAGCTTAACTGCAGTGATAATGAAGGTGAGATAAAGCTTGTTTGAGAGCAAAGAGCAGAACTGTGGAGAATGAGGGTAATGCATTTCAAGTAGAAGGAATCAAGGAATCCAGCCTTTGGGGGGCCATCAGAGTCACCCAGAGGAGTGAGCACTTTGTGCAGTAGGAAAGGAGAAAGTGTTTTTAAATGCTGTGTCTGTGCGTGTGTGTGCACGCCAGGGTGTGGCAGGGTGGAAATGGATTTTAAGGGAAAGCTAGTGTGTCAGCAGTTTATCTTCCCTGGCCATTTAAATCTCCAGTCCCTGCCCTCATCATTAGATCACCTGGACGGGCCTCTAGTCAGACGTCCCAGCGGCTCAAACCTTCAACCAGACCATTTTCGGAATGGTGCTTTATTTTTACTCAGGTGCATAAATGTGTGACTTAAATCAGTACATACTTTAAGTGCTACATAATCTCTAGCCCCTGCTTCCAACAAGAGTCACCCAGGATTGAGGCTGGCTTCAGGAGGACAGGGAAAATGAAAACGAAAAGCACTTTTGCTTCCAGATCCTCCCTTGGCCATGGGAATTTTGTAAGAGTTGTATGTTTATTAAATGCATCAGCTGATGATGTTATGATAAAGTCTATCTACTCATCTCTATGGAATCATCACCTTGGAGTGGGAGAGGGTCCCAAAACTAGTCTCTGTAGCAGTGAGCAGGGGATATAAAACCAGGTGGATCCATCAGCTGGGAAGAAGTATCTAAAACCCCGGGTTGGGAAGATCCCCTGGAGGAGGGCATGACAACCCACTCCAGTACTCTTGCCTGGAGAATCTCAAGAACGGAGCAGACTGGCAGGCTACAATCCATGAGGTCACCAAGAGTCAGACGCGACTGAAGCCACTGGACACTGGTACTGGCCTTAGCATTGTGATACTCATAGAAAGGGATGTAAATATTAGCCCTGTTTATGGAGTTTTGTTGTTGTTGTGTGTGTGTGTGTTTTGGTAAAGAAACTCTTTTTGTCACGTCTCATAGAAATGTCTCCCAGCATTTGCGTTCTGTGGCACTTTGGGACACTCTGATTTTGTTGAATACATTTTGTTGACAGATGAAGAAACGGAAGCAAAGTCACTATCAAGTTTTTGCCCAAAGTAAGACTCAAGCCCAGATCTCCTAAGCCTCTCCTTCAGAGTTCCAAGATTCAAATTAGGCAGGCTAAGCCACGCACTTTAACTGCCACTGTCTGATGTTTCAGGGAAACCGTGTTTTTAAAAAATATTTTCTTTGACCCCTTTGGGTCACACAAAGAGAAACAGTCACAGAATAGCTAATAGAGTCCTCTGTCCGACAGACATAAAGGGAAAGAGAAGGAACCCTGAATTACTGTTCCTTCTGCACAGTAGTGCCCAATAGGAATGGCTGTACTGTGCAGGCTAGTAATCCTGGTGTTTGAAGTTTCCAAAATATGGCACATAATTAGCTTTGGAACGTGTCCATGGGATCTATTAGCAGGTACAGGTCTAGTACATGTGCCAATATGCAGGCTTTGGCAGTGTCTGAAGACTTGTGATAATTTGTTTTGTTGGGAGAGAATCTAGCCCACGTGACCCAGAAAGTGAGAGTCTTTCCCTGTCTTGGGTCTTGCCAACCCCTCAAGAGTGTGCCTGAGCCAAGTTGCTATGTAAACCTGTCGAGCAGACGTCAAGCATTGTGTCATACCCTGACCAACAATCAGGAGGCTTATTCCCACATGGCACATTTTCCAGGGGATACATGTTTGTGGACATAAGCTAAGTTAGATTTTCTTGGTGATGACAGTGGCCAACATTATTGCTTAGTTATCCATCACCATACTAAGCATTTAACATATGTTTTATCTCATTTACTCTCACAACAACCATTACAAAATCCTAGTTATGTGACCTTGAATAAGATGTTTGTTCCTCTGTGTTTCAGTTTTCTCTGGGGGGGATGAGGTGGGTTTGGGAAGAGTAAGTACTCTAAGGTATCACTGAATGAGCATCTGTGTCATGCTAAGCATATACTAGGCAATTAATAAATAGTTGTATATTGGGGAAAAATTTATATCATGTAGGCTATTATAAAATCCCACTTCCTTCTTTCCCTACCTCTTGCCAAGGCAATTAGGCCACAGTAATATTTTCGACAGTCATATATTTTGGTAAAGAGGCCGTGGACCACATTAGCCTGCTAAATCCAGAATGACTCCCCAGGGCCGCTTCTTATCAGAATGAAATAGAATTTGATTCTCCATACATGTGAAGGCTCAGGTAATTTGAGTCTAATGTTTAATCCAGTATGAACATTCTTTGTGTGAAATCTCTGCCATCACCACTTTTGGAAAATTAATATTTATATCAAACATCTTCTATAATGAGAGAGGAACCTTTGACCACCAATATTCTAGCCCAGATTTTAGATTTGTATGCTCCCATAGCCAGGTTTCTGAATAATTTATTTATACAATTGGAGAAATAAAGCAGATGAATGTTTTCAAAGGAGACATTGAATCAAAGTGGATCACTAATTCTTCCCTTCTGGTTCAGGAAAATAAAAGAAGACGATTCTGATATCAAATTACCTCACAGGTAATTTTGACTATTAGTTATGTTTACAAAGCTCCTTATAAGACAAACCATGAAAAGTAGGTGACATAATGTGATTATATTTTGAGACCAAGTATTTATATTTGAGAGAAAAAAATGCAGCAGTTCACTGGGCTAAGTGGTTTTCTTTTGCAGAATAGTTTTTACCTTTTGTTTGCATGCTGCTTTTTTCTGACCTACCAGTGCCCCCCTCATCATTTTCTTTCCATCTACCTAACTTTTCAAACTAAGATGTCACCTCCTCCAGGAAGTTTTCTCTCCTCCGTTTGGGCCAAGGGGCCTTTTCACCATTTTAACACTGAGCTCTTTGCTTACCTATATCTTATCCATGAGTACCTTATTCTAGAATCATTAATATCTGAGTGTGCCTGCCCCACTGAACTGCAGTCCCCTTGGAGCCTGAGCAAATTGTCCTTTCCATCTCTATTTAGCAGACACAAAAGCTAGCACATAGAAGGTCTTCCATAAGTGTCTGCTTGAACTACAACAAATCCTGGGACATCACTGCACTGATGGGAGAAAGAGCCGAGGAATGACATGGTGTTTTAGAGCTGATGGGACTCGAGGTACAGAGGCCCTCTGCCTCCTAGAGCTTCTTCCCTCTTCCTGGAAGAAAGATAACAGGCACTGTGGTGTCTTCACCCGCCTTTCTTTGCAAAGCTCCTAAGTGAGGGTGTTATGAGAATGTTAATCTTTCCTCTCCAACAAGATCGCAGGCTGCCTTCACACTTCTAAAGTGATCTTGGAGTCCCCAAGGTGTCTACTTCAGCCATCGGGACATTGTAATAATACCTAACTTGAATTCATATCCTAGGGTAATCCTTTGTCATTTTACATGTCTGTCTCCTCTGCACCCTTAGGGTTTTTAGATCACCAGTGTTCAGCACGGAGCTTGGCACGCAGCAGACGTGCTGCCACAAGCTGTGAATGAATGAATGAAAGTATCTGCATCACACCTGATAGACTGCGTAGTACGTTCCCTTCGAATGCCACTTGACTTTATATAGCAGCACTATGATTGTGACAGGACTAGAGTTACTGTCCCGTTTCCTAGCAGAAGGCCACCCCAAAGATGAGAGAACTTCTCATATCTTGTCAACGACAGAGGGCAGAACCAGGACTCACACCCAGGCCTTCAGAGGCTTGAGCCATGGACTCCACCCCAACCCACAGTGTGTGCATATGTGTGTGTGCGTGCTCTCCCATGGACTGTAGCCCACCAGCCCCTCTGTCCAGGGGATTCTCCAGGTAAGAATACAGGAGCAGGTTGCCATGCCCTCCTCCAGGGGATCTTCCCGACCCAGGGATTGAACCCATATCCTTTTCATCTCCTGCACTGGCAAACAAGTTCTTTATCCCTCGCCCCCTAACTCACAACCTCCTCTACTATTTGTAGCAGCCTAGATGTGATGATATTGAACACATGTCTTTGAAAGTAGGCTAGTAGTTATAATTTGCTGGATACAGGCTCTCAGCTGGGGATGCTGGGTAGTGGTGATGGTTGCACAGCAGTGTACTTAATGCCACTGAACTGTTTACTTAAATATAGGTAAAATATTAAATATTGTTTTGTATATTCTACCACCAAACTTTTTTTTTTAATAAATAAATGGAAGCAGTTGGAGTTCAAAGCCCAAACTCTTTTTTTTGTTTGTTTGTTTCTTTTTTAAAAGATTTATCTTTGCCTGTGTTTGGTCTTCTCTGCTTCTCTGGAGTTGCAGCGAGCTGGGACTTCTCCAGTCTTCTTTGCTTCTCTGGAGTTGCAGCGAGCTGGGACTTCTCTCTAGTCTCATTGCAGGGGCTTCTCATCGCTGTGGCTTCTCTTGCTGCAGAGCACAGGCTCTTGGGTGTACGGGCTGCAGCAGCTGTGGTCCCTAGGCTCCAGAGTGCAGGTTCAGGATCTGTGGTGCATAGGCTTACCTGTTCCACGGCATGTGGCATCATCCCAGACCAGGGATTGAACCCGTGCCCCTGGCATTGGCAGGTGGATTCTTTACCACTTGAGGCACCAGGAAAGCCCCCAAAGCCCAAAGTCTTAATCACTTTGCCATACTGTTTCCCCTGCTACTGCTGCTGCTAAGTCGCTTCAGTCGTGTCCAACTCTATGCGATCCCATAGATGGAAGCCAACCAGGCTCCCTCATCCCTGGGATTCTCCAGGCAAGAGTACTGGAGTGGGCTGCCATTTCCTTCTCCAATGCATGAAAGTGAAAAGTGAAAGGCAAGTCGCTCAGCCGTGTCCGACTCTTAGCGACCCTTTCTCTCCTAAATCATCATTCATTGTGTCCTAACAAATCAACACCTTGTGAACAGTTATGACCTTGAGCAAATGATCTAACTTACCTTCTTGATTTGTAAAAGGAAGAAATTAATATCTACCTTTTGGAATTGCTGTGAGAATAAAATGGTAATACATGAAAAATATGCTTTGTAAGCGGGAAAGCATCATACAAATGAAAGTTATTATTGCCCAGTGGAAAAAAGCAACAAGCTATTGTAATAGTAATTCGATTGAATAAGCATTTGTCGAGTTCATACTGTGGGCAAGGCCTGATCAAAATGAGAGAAATACTTCTATTCATCCCTGCACATGATGCTATTAAATTTCTAGGGAGAGACACTACTTTCTCTGCTTCTTTTTGTTACAAACCTGCTGGTGAAATTATCTAACAGGAAAGAAAACAAAACTAGGTAAAGCAATCTTGTTTAAAATTGTGCCAGCGATTACAACATTGTTTATGATTTTCTGTTTTCAATAATACACCATCCCGCTTAAAAGCTTGCCTACCATTATTGCAATTTCAGACATCATCTGGCCCTTCCAGAGAGCGTACATATGTAAACTGTCCTTTACTCAGTGGAATAAACAAAAATGGATTACTAAAAACATATTAGAATGATGCAGAGAAAAACCAAAGAGGTTTTGGGACGTCAGGATTGGAAGTCAGACTGCTTCGCTGCCTCTGATTCTTCCTTTGGGTCCTTCCTAGCTCTATGGCCTTGAGTGACAAACTTAACACTGGCTGAGCCTCCATTTCTTCACCAGCAAAACACAGCAGTTGAAACTTTATAAAAAACAGTTCATAAATTTCTTCCTACTGTACATATCTGAATTTGTGTTTACTGTTGAATTCCTGAAAATATTTAGCATCTTTTTGAAAATATTTGCACAATATATATGTTCTATATATCAAAACTCCAATACTTTGGCCACTTGATGCGAACAGCTGACTCATTGGAACAGATACTAATGCTGGGAAAGACTGAAGGCAGGAGGAGAAGGGGACAACAGCAGATGAGATGGTTGGATGGCATCTCATGGACGTGAGTTTGAGCAAATCCCGGAAGATGGTGAAAGACAGGGAAACATGGCATTCTCCAGTCCATGGAGTTGCAAAGAGTTGGACACAACTTAGTGGCTGGACAACAACAAAATATGTTATAAATGGTAACAGTACAACTAACAGTTAGTATGTATTAAGCACCTACTTTGTAGCCATCGTATGCTGAAGGTTTTACATGTAAAATAATATAATGTTCATAGTTCTTCATCTGAAATTTCAGTAATCTGAAATAATACATGTAAATGAAATCATCTTTAGAGCAACAGAAAACCCACATAAATGTCAACACAAGAAATAACTAGAGAAAAATACCCAGTTTTCTTTCATAACTACCTTGAATTAAACTCTGCCAATTCCTGGATGGGTGGTGAGGAAAAGGGTGGCCCTGTCCTCAAGGAGCTCGCTGTTCAGCTCAGAGTGTGATGAGAGCTGATTAATACCCACACAGTGTTTGAGGGACTCCAGAGAAATAATTAGTTCTGCCTGGGCTCATAGAATGTGTTCAAGAAGAAGTGATGTTTCTCCTGCCACATGGGGGTTGAATAGGATTTCCCCTTGAAGTTTTTGGCTGCAGGCTCTTTTCACTCTTGTTAAATCCAGCAGAAACCCCACATAAGCCCATAGGTGATGGGTACCAGATCCACTGGGGACCAAATCAGAACCTTCCTCCCAAAACATACTTCAACCGAACAAAAGCCTTCACCATCCACATCTAAGGAGGATGGGAGTCCTGCCCTCACATTTATGGAAAGTTTCCCTTTGAGTATATCCAGAGACTCTCTAAGATTTAACCTCTAGCCTGCAGAGCTTGCAACTATTCAGAAAGTTTCTGTAGCCTTCAAAGATTCTTTTCATCCCTTTTGCAAAACCAGTGTTTGTGGCACATAACAGATGGTATGAAATTGAAGCTTTATCAGTTGACTTCACTTAGAAACCAAGTGCAGATAAAGATGTAAGGAGGCTACAGAGTGGAAAATGTAATGCTGGTGATTTGTAGGAGTGTGTCAATGCCCTTTCTAACACCCCAACATGGGGTCTGCAGCCAGACTCCAGGTGCCGAGGAGAGAATTACAGAGCATCCCCCTCACCTGTCCCCAGTGTCCTGCAGGGAGAATCCAACTCCAGGGTTCAGACGAGGTCTCAGCAATGAGAAAAGAAGTGGAGCCTCTCTGTATTGATGTCCCATGTTCTCATTCAGAGCAACTGCTCTAGTGATCAGGTTGCGAGCTATGTGGCATCCTCCTGAGTGGGATGATTGTTGTTTAGCTGCTAAGTCTTGTCCAACTCTTTGTGACCCCATGCACTGTAGCCTGCCAGGCTCCTCTGCCCATGGAATCCTCCAGACAAGAATACTGGAGTGGATTGCCATCTCCTCCTCCAGAGGATCTTCCCAACACAGGGGCTGAACCTGTGTGTCCCGCATTGGCAGGCAGATTCTTGACCACTGAGCCACCTAGGAAGCCCTATAGTGTAGTGATACCAGCTGCCGAAGTGAAGCTGTGAGGAAACGCTGTTTGGGCAGTTTATTTTTGCAGGTTGAGTTTTTCCCCTTTAGCTCTAAGCTGAGAGGTTTTATCTCCGTGAGGCAGTGCTGATAAGCAGCCGGACTTGAGAAGCTAGGCAAGATTTGGACTGGGAACTGACAACATTTTCATTGTGGATAGGAGAGACAATTTGGCTGGCCTGGGAATCACGTGGGGTTCAGCTGCCTCCCCACATGAGGCTGCGAGCTTTTTGGAGGGAGAAGCCATGGCTTAGGTGGATGTGTGCTCCTGGACAAGCAGAGGGCCTGGTGCAAGCTAGCCGCTTCGGAGCTGTGAAGGAGAGGATGTGTGGCTGGCCACCACCGTCATGCTGTATGCCATGGCTCCGGTCCATCTTAGAAATATTCCTCTTTCTTCTCCTCACTCACTGCTTGTGCTCAGTCCCTCAGTCGTGTCCAGCTCTTTCCGACCCTGTGGACTGTAGCCCACCAGGCTACTCTGTTCATGGGATTCTCCAGGCAAGAATACTGGAGTGGGTTGCTGTTTTCCTCCTTCAGGGGATTTTCTTGACCCAGGAATCAAACTCACATCTCCTGCATTGGCAGGCATATTCATTACCACTGAGCCACCAGGGAAGCCCTGAATCAGTCGTACTTATTGGGTAGGTTCCCTGTGCTAAACAGTAAATTCTCATTCGTCATCTATTGTATACATAGTATCAGTATTGTATATATGTCAGTCTCAATCTCCAGTTCATCCTAGCTCTGTTTTCCCTCCTGGTATCCATATGTTTGATCTCTACCTCTGCCCCTATTTCTGCTCTGTCTCATGTCTCACTAAAAGCTTGGAGTAGGGCCATATTTTTGTACTCCACATGGGGGTTACTTAAGGGGTGGGGGATGGCAAAAATCTGGAGCTAGAATTGGAAAATCCAAGTATGTGACCTGGTTCTGGCCCTGTGATGTTTGTATGATCTTGGTGAAGCCACTTAGCTTCTCTGTTCCTCAGTTTTCCCAGCTTTAAAATAGGAATAAACAATGCTTGTCACAGTGGGGTCATAAGGAAAAAATGCAGTGGCGTGTGTTAACATGTCTGGCATGAATTAAGTGTTGTGTTGTTGTTCTTGTTCTTATTTGTCCCCGTCAGAGGCTGGCACTAGCTGGGAGCTTCATCTCTTTTTACTTACTCTTTGTTGAGTGACTGAGGAAATGAACCATGGAGAACGTTTTTCCTTCCAGAAGTAAGCCCTATAACTCATTTATAAATGTTGGCATCTTGGAAGGGGGGAGAGAGGGGGAAAAAAATTTTTGTTTCTTTGGAATAGATGCGTGCTAGGTTGCTTCAGTTGTGTCTGGCTCTTTGCAATCCTATGGACTACACCCCGCCAGGCCCCTCTTTCTATGGGATTCTGCAGAAAAGAATACTGGAGTGGGTAGCCATGTCCTCCTCCAGGGAATCTTCCCTGGAGGTTCCCAGGGATCAAATTCACGTCTCTTATGTGATAGATGATGCCTTGCATTTGCATCACCAGAAAAAGAGAAAAATTTCCATTCAGTTTTCTTTTCCTTCTTTAACTCCTGTATCTTGTATTTCTTGGGTCATGTTTGCCTGGGAATAAAAAATAGGGTCACCAAATCATTGTGTTCCCATCATTGTGTTCCCACCCATTCTGGAAAAAACTTTAATCCCCCCTCCCTTCCTAAATGATCTTTTAAGTAATTTGGGAGTCTCAGGATGTATCTCAGGTATCTTGGCTGCCTTCATGTTCCTCGTGGTCTTTCAGTGGTGACACCTTCTGAATCTACTGATGGTAAAAACAGCAGATTAGTTGATGTCCAAGGAAAGCATCATCTGCTGCCAGAGATGCCCATGAGTGGCCAAGGGGATGGGTAGCTGCTCCCCATTGAGTGCACTGATGACACTTCCAGTGCCCACAGAAAGCTGCGCCAGAGTCCCCGAGACCCTGTGTCCTGTCTGTTCAAGGTGCCATCGGTGCTGCAGCTCCCCCAATACCCTCACTTAGGTGCCAGCTCCCTCTGCTGAGGTGAATGCAGCAAAGCAGCCAGAATGCCCTTATCCTGAGAGGCCCTGCCTGTGCGTGCTCTTTGCTCATTTTTGTTTCATTTTGTTTTTCCTCACTCATGCGACTGTGGCCGTTCTCTCCTGAAGCACAGGACAGTTGGGGCCAGAGATGCTGTGGTCCACTCAGGGTCACCCTCCCTCAGACCCTGGCCCTTTCTCTGACTCAGATGGCTGCACTTTGATTCACTCTCTCCTTAGAATGCATCTTCTTCCTGGAAGCTCTGGTCCCACTTGTGTAGACCTCACACTGAATGTCACAGTAGGGGAGAGTCCAGACTTACCTGAAGCTTAGGGTAAACCTGGGGGCTGGAGGTGGGAACCCTGCCACATCCCTGACCTTCAGAGTGCCCAGCTTCCCGGAAAACTCGTTACCACCATTACCTGGGGAAAGTGCAGGTAGCAGACCCCTTCGTCTCATGGGTTGAGAGTTGAGTTGACAGCCTGGTTTGCTTCTGGCTTTTCAGGTCAGTTGGGTGACTACGCTTTCCCAAAAGTGTGGGTGACCTCATTATTTCAGATATTACCATTTGGAAGCATATACCTTGATGTGAGCTGTCTTGGGTTTGCCAAGGTGGTGCCCCTTGCCTGAACCAATTATGTTCCCTTCTCTGAAACATAGTTGTGAGTCTATTCCTTTATTTCTAATACCACTGCTTAATGGACTGTCTCTTTTTTGCATGTTGGGACGTTGGTGAATGGAAGGAGTTTGGAGAAAGGATCCTTTCTCTCTGCTATCATTGAGAAGCCTTATTCCTTCTAACAAGCTCTGTTTTTGGCAGATGTAGAATTGTAGCCCGGAGAGCTTCCTCCTTCCCCTCACCTTCTTGTCTGCAGCAGCCACAATGTAACAGTGGTGTTTCCCCCCGCAACACCTCAAGCAAGTTCTGCCTCCTGGATGTGAGCCAGGTGCCTAGGCTGGCTAGTTAGTACCACCCACCTGGTTGCAAGAAGCCTGCGTTCTGCTCTGTCCCTATGTCAGCCTGGCAGCACCTAGCTCCTTTCAGCGGGAACGTTGGAATCCAGATATTTCCCGTACAAAAGAGACATGAGAGCTCCTGCCCACCGCCTCCAACCTCCATGACATCAGTGGATGGTAAGATTGTGAGTTTGGATCTTCAGAGAGAATGGGGAGGGAAATGATCGTTTATAGACTGTCCATTCCAACCCCAAATTTCTGAATTTGCTGGGAATATTCAGGCATCGTCCCCCTGCCCCCACCCTCTGCTCTTAAGGCAAGCAGCTCCTGGCTTGTTCCATTCTAAAAACAAAGTGAGCTGTTGGCTTTTGTTGTTGTTGTTAAGTCCTCTTGGTTTTGCTCATCTCTAGCACCTATTACATCTTCTTGCTTTGTAGACACTCTGATATGACTGTATCCTCTGCCTGCTGCTGAACTCAGGTCACTGCTGGTGGGAATTTAGACTCTGCCGGTCCTGTGGCATCCTGGGCCACAGGCCTGGCATTCAGCTTTAACTGTCGCTCTTGTTGCTGACGTGCATCAAGTCTCCTTCAGAAGCAATCACTGGAAAGGGCTTCCTGCCCTCTGGGACTACAGGAAGAAGCACTGAGGAATTTGGGATGCTGCTGCTTACCATTCACACATTGGGGATTTTTCTTCATGCAGCCGTGTCCATTAAGCAGTTCGTGCCATGTCCCTAGTGCCAGCTTCACTCAGACTGGCTGGGCTTTGAGCAGGCGCTCTAGACCTAGATGCACATGAGAATCGCCCAGGCACTTTGAAATAATACTGAGCCCTAAGCACCATTTCGGACCAGTTAAGTCAGACTCCGAGGGTCCAGGAGTGGGATAGGCTGGGCTTCAGAAGTTTTTAAAGCTCCTCAGGTGCTTCTCATGTTCAGCCCGTGTTGCAATTCTTCAGTTTATAGGATTTCTCTCACGGTTGGATGACCTTGTGTGAGTATATGTGGTTTTGCCTTAACAATGATGGTCAGCTGACAGAATATGGCAAAGGCCACTGTTTTATGGTTTGTTTAGCTAACAAGGGTGATGCATTTACCCTTATGTTACAGACCCTCTTGCCTGGCCCACTAGATGGCCAGCTGCGGTCGAAAGATATCCTACTTGGAGAAGAGGACTCACGCAGGTCCTCCCTGCTCTGAGACTCTCAGTCTTTTTTATTTTGTATTGGAGTGTAGCTGATTAACAATGTTGTGATAGTTTCAGGTGAACAGCGAAGGGGCTCAGCCATACATATACATGTATCCCCTCTCCCCCAAGCTCCCTTCCCATCCAGGCTACCACACAGCATTGAGCAAAGTTCTATGTGCTATGCAGTAGGACCTTATTGGTTATCCATCTTGAATATGGCAGTGTGTATATGTCCATCCCAAACTCCCTAGCTATCCCTTCCCCCCAACAATCATAGGTTCATTCTCTAAGTNCATGTATCCCCTCTCCCCCAAGCTCCCTTCCCATCCAGGCTACCACACAGCATTGAGCAAAGTTCTATGTGCTATGCAGTAGGACCTTATTGGTTATCCATCTTGAATATGGCAGTGTGTATATGTCCATCCCAAACTCCCTAGCTATCCCTTCCCCCCAACAATCATAGGTTCATTCTCTAAGTCGAGACCCTCAGTCTTGCCCTCATGTAAGTCCAGTCCTCTAAAACAGTAGCTGAACCTTTACACAGAAAACATTACCATCCCAGAACTCCAATCAAGTAAAATCCCTTTTTAAATGTGACCTTGATTACAGCAAAGAGCGTGAGCATCTCAGAAGAGTGACTGCAAGAGCCAGAATAAGATAGAATAGACTCACAACTGAAGTTCTTATGTTAATTTAATGGGTGAAAAATAGAAAAAAAAAAAGTGAAAAATGAAACTCTAAGTCTGGCAGTCCACTTTTAAAGTATCCTGCAGAACTTGGCTGCCTGGTTTTCCCTACAACATCATTGCAAAATCGCCTCTCTGAGCTACTAACCAGTCTCAAACTAAGAAGATGCATAGCGACTTGGACATGGACTTGAACTTGATGCCAGCAAAGATGGCTACAGTACCCTGTCTCAGGTTTCTTGATGTAGGTGGAGGAACTGTAGAAGAGAGTGCATGGTGAAAATGGGAAGTTGTTCTTCAACCATCCTGCAAGGTTAAAAAGGAGGATCTAATAAATTTGACCTTCAGTGAGCTGCTGTTTCAACTCTAAGAGAGCTTTGTGGGCTCTGTGATGTCACTAGCCTTGTTTGTTCCATAATGGCTAAGAGCAGCAAGGGCCAGGCTTGAAGTGGTGAGATTTTGCCTCTTTTTCTCTCTTGTGATGCTCAGCTGCCTATGTCCTCCCTGTCCCCATCCCCATCCTAGGGTCTGTCTGTCTCCGCATTTTTGCACATAAACCTAAAGGTGAAAGATAATGTTTCAAGGGATGATACGGAGATCCAGGTTAAAGAGAAAACAGAATGTTGATAGATATATGCACATAACAGTCACACAGTGTTCCAGTAGCTGGGCTTCAAGCATCATTGATAACAGGAAATTTCTTTTAAGCGATCATCTTATGAACTGATTACAGGTCACTCATGAATGGATGCTCACAGGAACACATGCCTGAGGCTACATTGTTAATGGGAAGTAAAGTGCAAGACAGAAGAAACCTAAACACACACCTTCTTGTCCATGAACAAATAATTGCAGAATATCTTGCTTAATACACACAATGAGACTTGTGAATAGACATGTAAACAGAATCTTGGTTCTCAATTTTGAAAATAAGCAGAGAGAAGAGCATTGAGTTGGGATTTCGTCTGGCATCTGTGTAAACTTTGCTGCTTACAAACTGAGTTGCTTTTGACTTGGGACATGAGCTCACTAGGACTCAGTGTCTATATTAGTTCTGTGGTTTGAAATATCTACTGTGTTTAGAGTATCGAACATTAATGTGGGAGGAGGCGCTTCCCAGGTGGCTCAGACGGTAAAGAATCCACTTGCAATGCAGGAGACTCAGGTTTGATCCCTGAGTCAGGAACGATACCCTGGAGAAGGAAATGGCAACCCTCTCAGCATTCGTGCCTGAAAAATCCCATGGGCAGAGGAGCCTGGTGGGTCATAGTCCAAGGGGTTGTAAAAGAGATGGACTCAACTTAGCAACTAAAACAATAGGAATAGATTACTTTTACAGTTAGCTATGGCTTTTGCTAATATGTTAGTTTATGGCCAGACCTATTAAGGGGAAGGGAACAATATTTTCAGAAAATTAAGAATCTTCTCAAGATATTATGGATTAAGTTTCAGTCAACTCTATAGACAGGAGGGCTTACTTGAAAACTTAGCAAGTTTTATGACAAAGGAGATTTGCTGCTCCTTGAACTGGTGGATGAAGTAAAGATCAGGAATGAACTTTGTAAAAGCTCTGCTTTTGAAAACCATTTTCTTACAAATAACTGCAATCAGATTCTTTTGTCTTTTCTCTTCAAGGGCACATATTTAAAGCCCTTCCTTACCTGCAGAGTCTTTGAAGACATGAAAAAGTGATAAGAGGGGGACCTTGGGGTTCCGATGCTAATATGCTTAATGACTCATAACTGCATAAAAAGTGAGATTAAAAAAAAATTCCTTGTCTTGAGACCTGCTAAGTCGCTTCAGTCGTGTCCAACTCTGTGCGACCCCATAGACGGCCACCCACCAGGTTCCCCCATCCTTGGGATGCTCCAGGTAAGAACACTGGAGTGGGTTGCCATTTCCTTCTCCAATCCATGAAAGTGAAAAGAGAAAGTGAAGTCATTCAGTTGTGTCCAACTCTTCACGACTCCATGGACTGCAGCCTACCAGGCTCCTCCGTCCATGGGATTTTCCAGGCAAGAGTACTGGAGTGGGGTGCCATTGTCTTGAGACCTAGAAGATTGCAAAGTAAGCATTCACCCAGGAACTAAAAATAAGGGAGATAAGTCACTGGAGATCTTCCACGAACCCCTCTTGGTAAGAACATCATAGAATCTTACCATAGGAAGGAAGTGAGACTGGGACTGTCTCATTTTTAGGGTCCACTGTGGACTGAGGCACTGGTAATCATCCTTTCAAGTCCTGTAGGCTCTCTACTCTAGTCTACAAAATGTCCACATTGAAACCAGCCAGATTTAGTTGAGGGGCAAGGAGGGGCGGATTCCAAGAGCTAGATGACACAGGTCTACCATTTTTAAGTTTTAACACCATTATATCCAAATCATCATTTTTGAAGACAAGGAACCTGAGGTCCAGGAAGATTAAACCACAACCACTGGTTATTAATCACTCCATCATTTTAGTGCCTTTTATTGTTTTTTAACTTTNCTCAATTTTGAAAATAAGCAGAGAGAAGAGCATTGAGTTGGGATTTCGTCTGGCATCTGTGTAAACTTTGCTGCTTACAAACTGAGTTGCTTTTGACTTGGGACATGAGCTCACTAGGACTCAGTGTCTATATTAGTTCTGTGGTTTGAAATATCTACTGTGTTTAGAGTATCGAACATTAATGTGGGAGGAGGCGCTTCCCAGGTGGCTCAGACGGTAAAGAATCCACTTGCAATGCAGGAGACTCAGGTTTGATCCCTGAGTCAGGAACGATACCCTGGAGAAGGAAATGGCAACCCTCTCAGCATTCGTGCCTGAAAAATCCCATGGGCAGAGGAGCCTGGTGGGTCATAGTCCAAGGGGTTGTAAAAGAGATGGACTCAACTTAGCAACTAAAACAATAGGAATAGATTACTTTTACAGTTAGCTATGGCTTTTGCTAATATGTTAGTTTATGGCCAGACCTATTAAGGGGAAGGGAACAATATTTTCAGAAAATTAAGAATCTTCTCAAGATATTATGGATTAAGTTTCAGTCAACTCTATAGACAGGAGGGCTTACTTGAAAACTTAGCAAGTTTTATGACAAAGGAGATTTGCTGCTCCTTGAACTGGTGGATGAAGTAAAGATCAGGAATGAACTTTGTAAAAGCTCTGCTTTTGAAAACCATTTTCTTACAAATAACTGCAATCAGATTCTTTTGTCTTTTCTCTTCAAGGGCACATATTTAAAGCCCTTCCTTACCTGCAGAGTCTTTGAAGACATGAAAAAGTGATAAGAGGGGGACCTTGGGGTTCCGATGCTAATATGCTTAATGACTCATAACTGCATAAAAAGTGAGATTAAAAAAAAATTCCTTGTCTTGAGACCTGCTAAGTCGCTTCAGTCGTGTCCAACTCTGTGCGACCCCATAGACGGCCACCCACCAGGTTCCCCCATCCTTGGGATGCTCCAGGTAAGAACACTGGAGTGGGTTGCCATTTCCTTCTCCAATCCATGAAAGTGAAAAGAGAAAGTGAAGTCATTCAGTTGTGTCCAACTCTTCACGACTCCATGGACTGCAGCCTACCAGGCTCCTCCGTCCATGGGATTTTCCAGGCAAGAGTACTGGAGTGGGGTGCCATTGTCTTGAGACCTAGAAGATTGCAAAGTAAGCATTCACCCAGGAACTAAAAATAAGGGAGATAAGTCACTGGAGATCTTCCACGAACCCCTCTTGGTAAGAACATCATAGAATCTTACCATAGGAAGGAAGTGAGACTGGGACTGTCTCATTTTTAGGGTCCACTGTGGACTGAGGCACTGGTAATCATCCTTTCAAGTCCTGTAGGCTCTCTACTCTAGTCTACAAAATGTCCACATTGAAACCAGCCAGATTTAGTTGAGGGGCAAGGAGGGGCGGATTCCAAGAGCTAGATGACACAGGTCTACCATTTTTAAGTTTTAACACCATTATATCCAAATCATCATTTTTGAAGACAAGGAACCTGAGGTCCAGGAAGATTAAACCACAACCACTGGTTATTAATCACTCCATCATTTTAGTGCCTTTTATTGTTTTTTAACTTTTTATTTTATATTGAAGTATAGTTGATTAACAATGTTGTGATATTTTCAGGTGGACATCAAAGGGACACAACCATGCATGTACATGTATCCATTCTCCACCAAATTCCCATTCTATCCAGGCTGCCAAATAGTGTTGAACAGAGTTCCCTGTGCTGTACAGTAGGTCCTTGTTAGTTCAGTTCAATCACACAGTTGTGTCCAACTCTTTGTGACCCCATGAATTGCAACACGCCAGACCTCCCTGTCCATCACCAACTCCCAGAGTTTACTCAAACTTAAGCCCATTGACTTGGTGATGCCATCCAACCATCTCATCCTCTGTCGTCCCATTCTCCTCCTGCCTTCAATCTTTCCCAGCATCAGGGTTTTTTCCATTGAGTCAGTTCTTCCCATCAGGTGGCCAAAATATTGGAGTTTCAGCTTCAGCATCAGTCTTTCCAATGACTATTCAGGACTGATTTCCTTTAGGGTGGACTGGTTGGATCTCCTTGATCCACTCTCAGGAGTCTTCTCCAACACCATAATTCAAAAGCATCAATTCTTCAATGCTCAGCTTTCTTTATAGTCCAACTCTCATATCCATACATGACTAATGGAAAAACCATAGCCTTGACTACATGGACCTTTCTTGGCAAAATAATGTATCTGCTGTTTAATATGCTGTCTAGGTTGGTCATAACTTTTCTGCCAAGGAGCAAGTATCTTTTAATTTCATGGTTGCAGTCACTATCTGCAGTGATTTTGGACCCCCCAAAATTAAATTCTGACACTGTTTCCACTGTTTCCCCATCTATTTGCCATGAAGTGATGGGACCAGATGCCATGATCTTAGTTTTCTGAATGTTGAGCTTTAAGCCAGTTTTTTCACTCTCCTCTTTCACTTTCATTAAGAGGCTCTTTAGTTCTTCTTCAATTTCTGCCATAAGGGTGGTGTCATCTACATTGATATTTCTTCCAGCAATCTTGATTCCAGCTTGTGCTTCATCCAGCTCAGGGTTTCTCTGATGTACTCTGCATAGAAGTTAAATAAGCAGAGTTACAATATACAGCCTTGACATACTCCTTTCCTATTTGGAGCCAGTCTGTTGTTCCATGTCTAGTTCTAACTGTTGCTCCTTGACCTGCGTACAGATTTCTCAAGAGGCAAGTCAGGTCATCTGGTATTCCCATCTCTTTAAGAATTTTCCAGAGTTTGTTGTGGTCCACACAGTCAAAGACTTTGGCATAGTTAATACAGCATAAGTAGATGTGTTTTTCTGGAACTCTGTTGCTTTTTTGATGACCCAACAGATATAGGCAATTTGATCTCTGGTTCTTCTGCCTTTTCTAAATCCAGCTTGAACATCAGGAAGTTCAGTTCATACTGTTGAATCCTGGCTTGGAGAATATTGAGCGTTACTTTACTAGTGTGTGAGATGAGTGCAACTGTGCAGTAGTTTGAGCATTCTTTGGCATTGCCTTTCTTTGGGATTGGAATGAAAACTGACCTTTTCCAGTCCTGCGGCCACTGCTGACTTTTCAAATTTGTTGACATATTGACTTTTCACAGCATCATCTTTCAAGATTTGAAAGAGCTCAACTGGAATTTCATCACCTCCACTAGCTTTGTTCATAGTGATGCTTCCTAAGGCCCACGTGACTTTACATTCCAGGATGTCTGGCTCTGGGTTGGTGATCACACCATCGTGACTATCTGGGTCATGAAGATCTTTTTTGGACAGTTCTGTGTATTCTTGCCACCTCTTCTTAATACCTTCTGGTTCTGTTAGGTCCGTACCATTTCTGTCCTTTATCGAGCCCATCTTTGCATGAAATGTTCCCTTGGTATCTCTAATTTTCTTGAAGTGATCTCTAGACTTTCCCATTTTATTTTTCCCTCTATTTCTTTGCATTGATCACTAAGGAAGGCTTTCTTATCTCTCCTTGCTATTCTTTGGAACTCTGCATTCAAATGGTTATATCTTTCCTTTTCTCCTTTGCCTTTTGCTTGTCTTCTTTTCACAGCTATTTGTAAGGCCTCCTCAGACAACCATTTTGCCTTTTTGCACTTCTTTTCCTTGGGGATGGTCTTGATCTCTGCTTCTCCTATACAGTGTCATGAACCTCTGTCCTTAGTTCTTCAGGTACTCTATCAGATCCAATCCCTTGAATCTGTTTGTCAATGCCACTGTATAATCACAAGGGATTTGATATAGGTCATACCTGAATGATCTAGTGGTTTTCCTTACTTTCTTCAAGTTCAGTCTGAATTTGGCAATAAGGAGTTCATGGTCTGTGCCACAGTCAGCTCCCAGCCTTATTTTGCTGACTGTATGGAACTTCTCTGGCTGCAAAGAATATAATCAATCAGATTTTGGTGTTGACCATCTGGTGATGTCCGTGTGTAGAGTCTTGTGTTGTTGCAAGAGGGTGTTTTCTATGACTAGTGTGTTATTTTAGCAATACTCTGTTAGACTTTGCCCTGCTTCATTCTGTACTCCAAGGCCAAATTTGCCTGCTCCTCCAGGTATTTCTTGACTTCCTACTTTTGCATTCCAGTCCCCTATAATAAAAGGAGCATCTTTTGGGAGTGTTAGTTCTAGAAGGTCTTGTAGGTCTTCATAGAACTCTTCAACCTCAGCTTCTTCAGCATTGCTGGTAGGGGCATAGACTTGGATTACTGTGATATTGAATGGTTTGCCTTGGAAATGAACAGAGATCATTCTGTCATTTTTGAGATTGCATCCAAGTACTGCATTTCAGACTCTTTTGTTGACTATAATGGCTACTCCATTTCTTCTAAAGGATTCTTGCCCACAGTAGTAGATATAATGGTCATCTGAGTTAAATTCACCCATTCCTTGTTGGTTATCCATTTAAAACATGGCAGTGTATACATTCCATCCCAAACTCCCTAACTATCCCTTCCCCCCATCCTTCCCTGCTGGCAATCATAAGTTTGTTCTCTAAGTCTGTGAATCTGTTTCTGTTTAGTGTCTTTCAGACCCAGCTTGAATTAACCAGAAGTTGAGCTGAAACTTACCAAACTTTGCTGTCACAGTGGTGGTCTATGTAGTTTATCATCATACAATAGAAATTATGAAGTGGTTGTTCTTTACAATGTCCAGGCCCACAAGTTTGGCTTATTCATTTCTGCCGAATAAGTATAACTCACTTTCCTATACAATACCAACACTTGCTTCTTGCTTTTTTTTTGAAGTATAGTTGATTTACAATGTTATATTAGTTTCAGATGTGCATGTAATGTTTTAATATTTTTATAGGTTATACTCCTTTTACTGCTTCCCTTGTGGTTCAGCTGGTAAAAAATCTACCTGCAATATGGGAAAAGTGGATTTGATCTCTGGGTTGGGAAGACCCCCTGGAGAAGGGAAAGGCTACCCACTCCAGTATTCTGGCCTGGAGAATCCCATGGACTGTATGGTCCATGAGGGTGCAAAAAGTTGGACATGACTGAGTGACTTTCGCTTTCACTCTCATACTCCTTTTAGAGGTATGATAAAATATTGGCTATATCCCCCTGCTGTCCTTGTTGCGTCTTTATTTTATACCTACTTATCAGTACTTCTTAATGCCTTTTCCTACCTTGTCTCTCCCTGCTTCCTTCTCCCCACTAGTAACCATTGGTTCATTCTCTGTATCTGTGAGTCTCTATTAAATTCATTCATTTTAGTTTTTAGATTCCATATGTAAGTGATAACATACAGTGTTTGTCTTCATTTGTCTGACATTTCACTTAGCATAGTACCCTCTAGGTCTATTCGTATTTTTGCAAACTGAAAATTTCCAGACTTTTTTTTGGCTGAGTAATATTCCATCATGTATACATACCACATGTTTCTATCCATTATTCTGTTGATGGACACTTAGTTGTATCTGTGTCTTGGCCATTGTACATAATGCTGCTGTGAACATCGGGGTGCATTTTTTGAATTCGTGATTTTGTTTTCTCCAGATATACAGCCAAGGGTGAAATTCCTGGATCATATGGTAGTTCTATTTTTAGTTTTTTTGAGGAACCTCTACGATATTTTCTACAGTGGCTGCACCAGTTTACATTTTCACCAATGGTGTACTAGGATTCCCTTTTTTAAACACCCTTTTGCCATTTATTTGTGGTCTTTTCAGTGATGGACATTCTGATAGGTGTGAGGTGATATCTCACTGTGGTTTTGATTTGCATTTCTCTGATGATTTAGTGATGTTGAAAACTTTTTTGTGTTTACCTATTGGCCATCTGCATATCTTCTTTGGGAAAAAAAATGTCTCTTTAGGTCTTCTGCCCATTTCTTAATTGGATTTGTTGTTGTTGTTGTTGTTGAATGAGCTGTTTATTTTGGGTATTAATCCCTCATCAAATATCACTTCTCTCTTGGGCATCTGTCACATAGGAAGAAAAGTCAGTGCCTTTCTCTTATTCAGCAATGTTTGCTTGTGGGTTTTGTTTTGCCGTATTTCCATTTATTAAGGTCCTATTTATACACAATATAATTCACCAATGTGAAGTGTACAGTTTGATGAGTTTCTATAATTGTGTATAATCTTGTAACTTACACCAAAATCAATATAGAGAACAGTTCTCTTATCCTAAAAAAGCTACCTTGGGCCCACTTTCTCTTAAATCCCTCTCCCTACCCCTGGCCACTGGCAACCACAGATCTGCTTTTTTTTTTTTTTTTTCCCTAGAATTTCTTAGAAATGAAGTCCTATAGAATATAGTCTTTTGTATTCAATTTCTTCCTCTTAGAATAATGTTTCTGAGACTCATCCATGTCATTATGTGCATTTATATTTCATTTCTTTTGATTGCTAGAATGGTATTCCATTTCATAGAGGATATAAGGTATATAATTGGTTCTTTTCTTCACCAGTTGATAGCCTTTTGGGTTGCTTCCAGTTGTGGGCTAGGCAGAATAATCTTTGTCAACAATTTTATTCTTGACTTCTCCTAGTCACTTAATACTTGACCCAGTTTCTAATTTTTATGAACTTAGATTGATTGCCTTTACTATCACAGTCAAAGATTTTCAAAAAATGCTAATGGGGTGGAGGTGTTGCCTCTGATGCTCCAATCTGCCACTTGGGAAGCGATCTTCCACTCATCTCAAA
The DNA here is from genome assembly GCA_006410615.1 of Neotragus moschatus. Taxonomy (NCBI): domain Eukaryota; kingdom Metazoa; phylum Chordata; class Mammalia; order Artiodactyla; family Bovidae; genus Neotragus; species Neotragus moschatus. The sequence continues at coordinate 1,372,534 of SJYA01001621.1, read as the reverse complement.
GCACCAGTGCTGAGGTCCAAAATTGACACGATGGCCTATTTAGTGAGCTATAAAGCAATTTACCGCCGTGACGGGCCTTTGGGGACATGACAGAGTGCAACAAAATGTGGTATTCAATATTTATAGTAGATAGAGTTGAGTGGGTTTTTATCTTGCCTTGTAGAAAAATGCCCACACTTTGTTTTTCACCCATTCTAAGTGCTCAGGGAGGGGGAAGAGGGAAGACCAGTGGGTGATACTGTCCCAGGCTGGTGTAGCCGACTTGGAACAACCTGGGATGAGTTAGTGCTTAGACCTAACAGAAGAGACTCTTCTGAAAAATGTGCTGTCCCCCTGTTATAATTCACTGTAATGAGCAGGGAACAAAAGGTTGTGAAAGAGAGAGGTGACTGATGGCCGACACGGCCGCCCCGTGCTGCAGCTGGCACGGCTCCCGCTGGTGAGAAGCATAATATATTATTGCTCCAGGTCGCAGAGTGGTAAATGAACACTTACAGCTGCTGTGGCAACTGGATTGATTATCACAGCAACCCCAGGACCAGCCTGGCCCGGCACTACAAGTGAGCACGTGCACTCCTGCCAGGCTGCAGTCAGAAGAGCACCTCAAAGGGAGTTTGTACAAACTGAAATCTCTGATTGTTGCAAGTCCCTCCTTTCTTGCATCCCTGTCCAGTAAGGTATTGGGGTCACACTGGCCCAGATGGTTGGATCCCTCAGACTAGAGAGAGGCGGGACTGCCTTGTCCAGAGAGTGCTTGTTTCATTGTGAGTATAGAGTCACTGTTTGTTGGGTACAATCAAATGAATGAAATCAGTGAATCTGTGAGTGGAATACCAGGTCAGGGGAAAGGTGGGAAGTGAGTATGGGGAGACCACTGATGGGTATCATTGGCAGCTGGGATGCCTAGGCAGGACGTCAGAAAGAAGGAAAGGAGGAGAGCAGAATAGAGTGGGTTAACTCAGAGACACTTGATTCGCCATTGACAGTGACTGGATTTTTACATGTTGCTGAGAGCATGTTGCATGAGTAAGCTTGGTGTGTTTAATGATCAGGGGATGGACTAGTTCCTTTTCTCTTAATCTACAGATACTGGTAGGAATTACACATCAGTTCAGTTCACTCACTCAGTTCACTTCAGTCACTCAGTCGTGTCCAACTCTTTGCGACCCCATGAACCGCAGCATGCCAGGCCTCCTTGTCCATCACCATCTCCCGGAGTCTACTCAAACCCATGTCCATCGAATCGGTGGTGCCATCCAGCCATCTCATCCTCTGTCGTCCCCTTCTCATCCTGCCCTCAATCTTTCCCAGCATCACAGTCTTTTCAAATGAATCAGCTCTTCTCATGAGGTGGCCAAAATACTGGAGTTTCAGCTTCAACATCAGTCCTTCCAATGAACACCCAGGACTGATCTCCTTTAGGATGGACTGGTTGGATCTCCTTGCAGTCCACAGGACTCTCAAGACTCTTCTTCAAAACCACAGTTCAAAAGCATCAATTCTTCGGCACTCACCTTTTTTTATAGTTCAACTCACACATCCATACATGACCACTGGAAAAACCATAGCCTTGACTAGATGGGCCTTTGTTGGCAAAGTAATGTCTCTGCTTTTTAGTATACTATCTAGGCTGATCATAACTTTCCTTCCGAGGAGTAAGCATCTTTTAATTTCATGCCTAAATCTCCAGTTTTTCCAATAGCAAAGGGAAGGGAGAAATCCATGGCCACACTGGCAGATCTAATCAGAATTGTAATGANATGTCTCTGCTTTTTAGTATACTATCTAGGCTGATCATAACTTTCCTTCCGAGGAGTAAGCATCTTTTAATTTCATGCCTAAATCTCCAGTTTTTCCAATAGCAAAGGGAAGGGAGAAATCCATGGCCACACTGGCAGATCTAATCAGAATTGTAATGACGTTCTAAATTATTTTTTCCCAATGTTTCATTGGGGAGAAATTTGGTTGGCCAATAAGTTCTTTTTTTTTTTTTACCATCTGATGGCTTTGGTAGCTCTTCAGTTCAGTCGCTCAGTCATGTCTGACTCTGCGACCCCATGAATCTCAGCATGCCAGGCTTCCCTGTCCATCACCAACTCCCAGAGTTCACTCAGACTCACGTCATCAAATCAGTGATGCCATCCAGCCATCTCATCCTCTGTCGTCCCCTTCTCCTCCTGCCCCCAATCCCTCCCAGCA
>SJYA01001621.1:1330542-1370290 GCA_006410615.1 Neotragus moschatus | reverse complement strand
CATTAGATATATTAATAATGACTGTGTCACCCCTCTCAAAGGAAATTCTGAACTTTTAAGTAACTTGTCTTCTATTTTCCACACAATGTCAGTCCAAAGATTACTATGTAGAAATTTCAGCAACTCTAGGATGCTAAAATGTGCCAAATAAAAGACATATGTGGGTCACACATGAGTGAGTTTGAGTTCCAATTACCAAACTAATATTTATAAGAATATATGATTTAGTGGGAAAAACAATCATTTTTGTAGTGTTGTTAATTGAAATTTTCTGAAGAAGACTTGAATTGAAATTCCAAAATAAATTTATAAATCAAGAGCATATTTTAACTCTATTAACTCAACCTTCTAAATTTATTTATTTTAATTTGGTAATTATATATATATAATAAAAAAGATCATTTGTTCTTTGACTAATTCCAATTGGCTTATAAATATAATAGATTCAGCTTCCCTAAACAATTCCATTCATATGCTTAGAAAATTAAATATCCTTGTAACCTTTAATTATAATATCACTTGCCAATCTAATATATCTGATTCTCTAAAACGCATTCATTGTCAGGCTGGACAGTTGTACATACTGAACTAGCACTTGAAAAGCTCTTATAAACCAAAGATAATAAACAATATTCTCAGAAATATTTTCATCACACTAAAGGAGTTATGTTTTATTTTATAAATAAAACCACATATCTGCTATCAATCTAATAGTTCCAATTAAACATTTTAAAACTCACATATAGCTGTCAAACCTATCAGTTATATGTTAGTTTTAGAATGTTTATTTTTATTTTGACAAGTTATCCTGACACTTAACACAAATTATCATAATAATCATGGAACTTATTTCCACATATAATAGGCAGTTATTTAAAATTTAAATTTATTTTATTATTTCTACGCCTTAGTAAGTTTGCAAAGTTGTAAATTAAGGAAGCAAATGTACCAAAATTGATGGACTGAGATTTCTGAGTCAGGACCAGTAAATTGTCATTCAGAATCTGAGTTTCATATAAGAGTGGAGGCACACCTGGATACTTTCTGTATGACCATCTTTCTTCCAGTCCTTCATTTACAACCTGATAAATTCCTACCTTTCTTTTTTGTAACAGTCTTTTCAACAATTTTAAATTGAATTTCTGAGATTCTGTATGTCATTTAACTTGGTTTGTTTCTGCATTCCTTTCATAAAACTGAGCTCATCAACCATTATCCCACAGCCATATTATTGACAAATATCTTCAGTGAAATCATAATATTTTGGAGCTTTATGTTAGAAAAGAGTTGTGCAATGTTTAGCATTACTTCTAACCCACAAGATAAAATACTGCAGCTTAATAGAACAATCATAAATTTTTTGAGTGGGTAGACCTTATTTTAATTCTAGCCTTGCCATATTCCTACCAGCTGTGACACAAAACAAGTCATTAAATCTCACTAGCCCTCAGTTTTTTCATAAGTAAAGTGGTTTCCGATTTCTTACATCATTAGGAAGATTAAGCTAATTTTACAAAACATGACAAATTGTATATGCTCAAAAAGTNCTGCAGCTTAATAGAACAATCATAAATTTTTTGAGTGGGTAGACCTTGTTTTAATTCTAGCCTTGCCATATTCCTACCAGCTGTGACACAAAACAAGTCATTAAATCTCACTAGCCCTCAGTTTTTTCATAAGTAAAGTGGTTTCCGATTTCTTACATCATTAGGAAGATTAAGCTAATTTTACAAAACATGACAAATTGTATATGCTCAAAAAGTTGGAATAAATATCACTTACTAGTGTAATTTCAGGTATATATTTTAAAGCTGTGTCTTTTTTTTTTTTTTACTTTTATAGTTATAACATCATAATTATAATATTGGGAAGAAAAACCTCACGTTCTTTTCTTGTGCTTAATGTAATACAATTCTGTTTAACTTTGACAGTCTAACCCTACACAAAGTACTATTACTTAAATATAGTCTGTTTAGATAGAAATAATAAACATTTTACATTAACTGTGACATTCCATGCACAACATCTAAAATACTCAGTGATATTGAGGTAAATTTTTGAGAGTACAAGTGTCTTTTTCCACATCAGAGAACTTCTAAAATCACAATCATTATTTTTTGTTGTTAAAAAACATTGGATTTATGTTATAAAATGCCAAGCAATATTATAAGCGCTGGTGATAAAATGGTTAAAAGACAACTTCCTCCAAGATCTGGGGCTTTCATACTAACTGTAAAAGGCAGAAAATTTATTAGCAATCAAATAAACAAACAGAAAATATCAGATTATAAAGTTGATGCAGAACCAAATATAGCCATATGATGCATTAAGTCCAAGTGGTTACTTGGATTAAGTGATAGGCAATGACTGTTTGGAGAAATGACAGGAAAGGTTGTCAGAGAAAGAGAATTTCAGGTGAGAGTGCATCAAATATAAAGCCATTTAGGTGGGTAAGAACTTGAAACTCTGGGAGTAGGAAGTATGACATTGGTTCAAGTGGTGTGTGAACGGGAGATGAAGAAAGCTGGAGACAGATCCTTAGGTATTTGTAAGAGAACTGGAGTTTTTATTTTAACTATTTAGAAAGTTAAGGATGTAATTTAGAAAAGGAGGTGACAGGAAATCACCCACATGTAATAAAATCATGTGGCTACTGGGTAGGTAATGGAAGGATGTGGTTTTCAAGACTAAAAAGTAAAAATCCTCTCCATCTATTAATCTCCCAGTGGTCATTTATAAAAGATTGGTTTATAAAAACTCTGAACTGAAGTATTGTTCTTTACACCTTGACCTTTTGTTAATTGTTCTGTCATCTATTTTCAGTTGTTTTGTTGAATTTGTAGATGTATTTACTTTTGCTATACAGTATTTTAAACAAAAAAATATATGTACCATAAATTGTGAAGTGTAGTAATAACGCCTGTGAACTTATCATCAAACTTAGGAAATAGAGTATTTGCCATATATTTTTTCCCTTCTTGAAACGTCTCCCTAAGCAATCTTTGTGTCTCCCTACCAGAGACAATCTACTAACCTTTGTTTATCATTTTCATGACTTATTCTAAAAATTTCTTCACCTCTACATGAGATGTTAATTACTTCACCTTCTTAAAATATTTCTTTAAAATGATATCTTATTTTGTGTAATCTTCTGTGACTTGCTTTATTCACTGGCATATTCTAAAGCTTGTCCTGGTCCTTTCCATGAACATTTAAGTATAAGCTTAATGCTACATATTATATATTTTTCTGTGCTTGGAACACTTTACCCTTTTCTCCTTTTACTTTTTCAATTATTATTTGATATAGTGTAATAAATTCTAATCTCCTAAATCAGGAGCCAAATGATTGAAGTCAAATATTAGTTATACCACTTATTAGGTTTGTGATATTGTACATGTTAAACCTCTAAATCTCAATTTCGTAATGAATAAGAGAGTACATACCTCAGGGAATTCTTGGGAGATTTCAGTGAGTGAATACATGAAAAACACATGAGAGAATCTAGAAGGATTAATTGAAATATTTGTTATATTTATAATATATATCTTATATACACACACAATACTTATTATATATCAGGTACCATTTCAGGAGAACAAAAAAGGACAGAATTTTAATTTTATTTTTTTCTTTTGGCTGCATCATGTGGCCAATGGAATCTTAGTTCCCTGACCAGGAATTGAACCTGGGCCTTCAGCAGTGAAAGCGTGGATTTCTAACCATTCAACCACCAGGCAATTCCCAAACTTTTTGGTTTCTAGAGCCTCAAACCTATATGCAGACATTGGACATTACTATTTAGACATTAAATATAAATATAAGAAATAACTATATTATAATAATATGTTGTATGTAGAAAATGGTAAAGCTGTGAGGGCAAAAAGTTGCAGAGTGGGGTGTATTAAATACAATTCTATACAGAATGATCAAGTTAGGTCTCTTTAAAGAGAAAGTATTTGAGCAAAGATTGAAAGAGATATAAGAGTTATCCATACCCGTATCTGGGGAAAGAATACTCCATGCAGAAGAAATAATCAAACAAAACCTAAGGCAGAAGCATGCTTGGCTTTTTACGAAACAGCAGGGAAGCAGGTGTGGCAAGCCCAGGTTGAGAGATTAATAGAGGATAATAATAATAGAAGATAGGGGCCAGCTCAAATAAATGTCACCTAAAAAATAGGGAGGCCTGGCATGCTGCGATTTATAGAGTCGCAAAGAGTCAGACATGACTGAGAGACTGAACTGAACTTAAAAAATAGGCGGGCTTCCTAGGGGGCTCAGTGGTAGAGAATTTGCTGTCAATGCAGAAGGCACAGAAGACATGGGTGTGCAAGAGCCCCTGGAGAAATGAAATGACAACCCACTTCCTATTCTTGCCTGGAAAACTCCATGGACAGAGGAGCCTGGCAGGCTACAGCCCATGGAGTCACAGAGTCAGACACAACTAAGCACACATGCAAAAATGATCATAATTTAATCAACTCTCAGTTGAGATGTCACTTCTTCACTGCAGTGTTCTCAGATTTCCTCATTTCACTTCAGTCGCTCAGTCGTGTCTGACTCTTTGTGACCCCATGAATTGCAGCATGCCAGATGTCCCTGTCCATCACCATTTCCCAGTGTTCACTCAAACTCGTGTCCATTGAGTCGGTATGCCATCCAACCACCCATCCTCTGTCGTCCCATTCTCTTCCTGCCCCCAATCCCTCCCAGCATCAGAGTCTTTTCCAATGGGTCAACTCTTTGCATGAAGTCGCCAAAGTACTGGAGTTTCAGCTTTAGCATCATTCCTTCCAAGAAATCCCAGGGCCAATCTCCTTCAGAATGGACTGGTTGGATCTCCTTGCAGTCCAAGGGACTCTCAAGAGTCTTCTCCAACACCAAAGTTCAAAAGCATCAATTCTTAGGCGCTCACTTTCTTCACAGTCCAACTCACATCCATACATGACCATGGGAAAAACCATAGCCTTGACTAGACGGACCTTTGTTGGCAAGTAATATCTCTGCTTTTGAATATGCTATCTAGGTTGGTCATAACTTTTCTTCCAAGGAATAAGCGTCTTTTANAATCTCCTTCAGAATGGACTGGTTGGATCTCCTTGCAGTCCAAGGGACTCTCAAGAGTCTTCTCCAACACCAAAGTTCAAAAGCATCAATTCTTAGGCGCTCACTTTCTTCACAGTCCAACTCACATCCATACATGACCATGGGAAAAACCATAGCCTTGACTAGACGGACCTTTGTTGGCAAGTAATATCTCTGCTTTTGAATATGCTATCTAGGTTGGTCATAACTTTTCTTCCAAGGAATAAGCGTCTTTTAATTTTATGGCTGCAGTCACCATCTGCAGTGATTTTGGAACCCCCCAAAATAAAGTCTGACACTGTTTCCACTGTTTCTCCATCTATTTCCCATGAAGTGATAGGACCAGATGCTATGATCTTCATTTTCTGAATGTTGAGCTTTAAGCCAACTTTTTCACTCTCCTCTTTCACTTTTATCAAGAGTCTTTTTAGTTCCTCTTCACTTTCTGCCATAAGAGTCATGTCATTGTATATCTGAGGTTATTGATATTTTCCTGGCAATCTTGATTCCAGCTTGTGCTTCTTCCAGCCCAGCGGTTCTCATGATGTACTCTGCATAGGAGTTAAATAAGCAGGGTGACATTATAGAGCCTTGATGTACTCCTTTTCCAATTTGGAACCAGTCTGTTGTTCCATGTCCAGTTCTAACTGTTGCTTCCTGACCGGCATAAAGATTTCTCAAGAGTCAGGTCAAGTGGTCTGGTATTCCCATCTCTGTCAGAATTTTCCACAGTTTCTTGTGATCCACACAGTCAAAGGCTTTGGCATAGTCAATAAAGCAGAAATAGATGTTTTTCTGGAACTCTCTTGCTTTTTCCATGATCCAGCAGATGTTGGCAATTTGATCTCTGGTTCCTCTGCCTTTTCTAAAACCAACTTGAACATCAGGAAGTTCACGGTTCACGTATTGCTGAAGCATGGCTTGGAGAATTTGAGCATTACTTCACTAGCATGTGAGATGAGTGCAATTGTGCGGTAGTTTGAGCATTCTTTTGCATTTCCTTTCTTTGGGATTGGAATGAAAACTGACCTTTCCCAGTCCTGTAGCAGCTATGAATTCTTTAATTGGTTCCTTCGGTATCTTGGAGACTACCTAGTGTAGGAAGTTGCATTCTGTTGTTTTCAGAGGATCCCATTGGTTGCAACTCTTGGTGCACTCTGTTCGTGTGGAAGGGAATCACATAAGGGCCTAAATATCATCTTCAAGGCTGATTGCCACACATGCATGATGGTTGTTCAATATATATGTTTTGAAGTAAATAACTGTGTTCTACCTTTATAATTTAAGACTTAGAGACCCGTCTTATCTCTAAATAACACTTAGACACCCTCCCACCCCCATACTGGACAGCCTACAAGGTGAATCATTTCAATTTTCAAATAGAAAGTGAAAAACAGCAACCCAGAAATGATATAGTCATGATATTTTTGCTCACTTTGAATACTTATACAGGACACTGGAAAATATTTTAAATTAGCAGCATTTCAGGAAACTTAGGTAGTGTGGTTCCTGTCGTATCAGATAACCCTATTAATCAGAATTTTCAGATCCTTCCACTTGTATAGAGCTTCCAATTGTAGAAAACATTTTCACATATATGATCTCATTTTTACTCGTAAAAGCTCTGAGAAGACAGAATAGATTTTATTCCAACTTTACATATGAAGATACTTGACTAGATCCCAATTTTATTTTTTTTTTCAAAACTTTTTGGGCCATGTTTTGTGGCATGCAGGGTCTTAGTTCCCCAACCAGAGATCGAACCCTTGCTCCCTGCATCGGGAGCTCTGAGTTTTAACCGTGTGTGTGTATGTGTGTGTGTGTGTGTGTGTGTGTGTGTGTGTCTGAGTTTTAACCGTGTGTGTGTGTGTGCATTCAGTTGTGTCTGATTCTTTGTGACTCCGTGGGCTGTAGCCCACCAGGCTCCTCTGTCCATGGAATTTTCCAGGCAATAATACTGGAGTGTGTTGCTATTTCCTACTCCAGGGGATCTTCCTGACCCAGGGATCAAACCCACATCTCTTGCATCTCCTGCATTGGCAGCAGGATTCTTTTCCACTGTGCCACTGGGGTAGGTCCAATTTTAATAAGCATAACCAGGAGTAAAACCTTGTTTTCTGATTCCCATTCCAGGAAGGGTATGAACGATCAGAAAAGACTTTGAAAAGGAACTTGCATAGGATAGGCAGGTTTTGCTACAGAAAACACAACCCCAACATCTCATTGGCTCAAAACAACAGAGATTTGTCACGTAAGCCCAACGCAGGTGGGTTGACTTTTCAAGGCAAATACCCTCCATACAGCGCTTTAGTGAACGACCCTTTTAAAGCTGCCTCATGGTTACCAGGTGGGGAAGAGGGTCTTTCAATGGAAGTCAAATGCTTTGGTTTTACAGTAACATTTGCTGCCTCCCCACCCCCCGCCCCCGCTGCCCGCACCATAGCCTGTGGGCCAGAACTAGTCATAACATGCTATCTGACTGCAAGGTGTTGGTGTGCAGGCTGGAAAAGAATTTCCAGACAGGAGGCAGAATGAAAGGAGAATAAAATTTATTAGAATGGGGGAGGAGGGGAGGTTGCTGCCAGTATAGCAGGCCAGCTTCCTGATAATCAGAGAGAGCTGACCCCTCACGTCTGCTTTTATAGCTAGAGAACCAAGGAGCAGGGTAGGGGTCTTGCAGATCATTTGCTGATTGGATGAGGTATGTGTGCATTCCCTATATAGGGGTGAACGAAGAGTAAGACATACCTTTCCTTGTATGGGACAGGAAGGGGACAGGCCATGTTACACAGGAGGGCTCAAAAATTCTGCGATGGTTACAGCATGGCGGGAAGGGCCATAAGGGTCTGGGTTTTTTCCTCTTCCTACACTTCAAGACCTTTCTTGCTCATCTTGTTCATTTTTTAATATTTATCATTTTTAAAAATTTTGGCTGCATCAGGTCTTGGGCTTCCCAGGTGGCCCAGTGGTAAAGAATCCACCTGCCAAGCAGGAGATGCAGTTTTGATCCCTGGGTCAGGAAGATCCCTTTCCTGAAGAGGAAATGGCAACCTACTCCAGTATGCTTGTCTGGAAAATCCCAGGGACAGAAGAGTCTGGTGGGCTACAGTCCATAGGGTTGCAAAAAAGTCAGACACGACTTAGTGACTGAGCGTGCCCACATCAGATCTTAGTTGTGGCCCACAGAGTCTCAGCTACTGCTGGTAGACCTCTCTATATTTGTGGCACGGCGCTTGGTTGCTCCGAGGGGTGTGGGCTCTTAGTTCCCTGACCAGGGGTCGAATGTGTCCCCTGCTTTGCAAGGCAGATTCCTAACCACGGGGCAACCAAAGAAGTCCCCTGGTCTTGTTCTTTTGTCCTCAGGGCACCATATAAGGGGACAGGGAAGTATAAGTTTCCTGTGTCCCAAGGGCATGGGTGAGCACCCACAATCTCCACCATGAATAAATATCGAAGAATAAATAGCGTTTGTAGAAGTAGGAGGAGGCCCCTCAAGGACCTGAAAACGGTGAAATACAGACACAGCATCAAACCTTTCTGAAAGCCCAATGCTGGGCTCTTTCACACACATTTTTATTAGTTGATCCTGACAACAGCCTGGAAGGTGAATATTGTTCCTTGTTTTATGGTTTAGGAAACTAAAGTTTATAGATGTGAGAAATGGAATATTTCCTGCCATATTATTAAACAAGGATGTCACAATCATCAGCAATTGCAGCCCTCCAGTGTGGGATGGTGAACGCTGAGGGAGCTCAGGAAGGAGAAGAATACTTGCTATCTAGATGCTGGGAAAGATTGAAGGCAGGAGGAGAGGGGGATCACAGAGGATGAGATGGCTGGATGGCATCACAGGCTTGACCGACATGAGTTTGAGGAGGCTCCGGGAGTTGGTGATGGACAGGGAGGCCTGGCGTGCTGCGATTCATGGGGTTGCAAAGAGTCAGATATGACTGAGCGACTGAACTGAACTGAATTGATATCAAAGGAACAAAGCTGGTGGAGGTGATGGAATTCCAGTTGGGCTATTTCAAATTCTAAAGGATGATGCTGTAAAAGTGTTGCTCTCAATATGCTAGCAAATTTGGGAAACTCAGCAGTGGCCACAGGACTGGAAAAGGTCAGTTTTCATTCCAGTTCCAAAGAAAGGCAATGCCAAAGAATGCTCTAACTATCACACAACTGCACTTATCTCACACGATAGCAAAGTAATGCTCAAAATTCTCCAAGTCAGGCTTCAACAGTATGTAAACTATAAACTTCCAGATGTTCAAGCTGGATTTAGAAAAGGCAGAGGAACCAGAGATCAAATTGCCATCATCTGCTGGATCATCAAAAAAACAAGAGTTCCAGAAAACATCTACTTCTGCTTTATTGACTACGTCAAAGCCTTTGACTGTGTGGATCACAACGAACTGGAAAATTCTTCAAGAGATGGAAATACCAGACCACCTGACCTGCCTCCAGCAAAACCTGTATGCAGGTCAAGAAGCAACAGTTAGAACTGGACATAGAACAACATATTAGTTCCAAATTGGGAAAGGAGTATGTCAAGGCTGTATATTGTCACCCTGCTTATTTAACTTGTATGCAGAGTACATCATGTGAAATGCTGGGCTGGATAAAGCACAAGCTGGCATGAAGATTGCTGGGAGAAATATCAATAACCTCAGATACGCAGATGACACCATCCTTACGGCAGAAAGCGAAGAAGAACTAAAGAGCCTCTTGTTGAAAGTGAGAGAGGAGAGTGAAAAAGTTGACTTAAAGATCAACATTCAGAAAACTAAGGTCATGGCATCTGGTCCCATCGCTTCATGGCAAATAGAAGGGGAAACAATGGAAATAGTGAGAGACTTTACTTTTTGGGGCTCCAAAATCATTTCAGATGGTGACTGCAGCCATGAAATTAAAAGACGCTTGCTCCTTGGAAGAAAAGTTATGACCAACCTAGACAGCATATTAAAAAACAGAGTCATCACTTTGCTAACAAAGGTCCATCTAGTCAAAGCTACGGTTTTTCCAGTAGTCATGTATGGATGTGAGAGTTAGACTATAAAGAAGGCTGAGCGCCGAAGAATTGATGCTTTTGAACTGTGGTATTGGAGAAGACTCTTGAGAGTTCCTTGGACAGCAAGGAGATCCAACCAGTCAATCCTTAAGGAAATCAGTCCTGAATTTTCATTGGAAAGACTGGTGCTGAGGCTGAAACTCCAATACTCTGGCCACCTGATGTGAAGAACTGATTCATTTGAAAATAACCTGATGCTGGGAAAGATTGAAGGCAGAAGGTGAAGGGGATGACAGAGGATGAGATGGTTGGATGGCATCACTGACTTGATAGACATGAGTTTGAGTAAGCTGCAGGACAGGGAAGTCTGGCATTCTGCAGTCCACGGGGTTGAAGAGTTGGACACGACTGAGTAACTGAACTGAACTGAACTGATATCAAAGGGATGATTTCAATGAGCCCAGACTCTTGCATCTTCCCATATCTAGAAAAGCGCTAAATTCCTTGACTTGGGATATCTGGTTTTAATCAACAAGAATCTTTTGATGTTCAGACTATCTATCCTTTACTGCAAAACTTCTAGATAACCTGGCTCCTTCCCTCACCTCCTTGGAGCAGTTCTCTCAGAGTCACTTGAGATGCTGGCTTCCAGGCTTGAAGTCCTAAAAATCCCTACCTAGTAAAACATAACTCTCCACTTTTAGGTTGTGAATATTTTTTAAGTTGACAGAAACTACAAAACTCGCCCCAGAGTTCATATTACAAGTGGAGGAAAGTCTAACTCTCTTGAGCTTGCTTTTCTCCATCTCTCAGCTTCACATAACGATCTCGTCACCACTGCACACAGGATTTACGTTTATGGAGCCTAGGGAATCACTGGGGAGTGATTCAGAAGAGCTGGCAATCCTGCTGGCACTGATTTCTTTAGCAAGCTGGGTGGTGAGCACATAAATGTGTGTCTAATTTCTTTTATATCTTAAATATTTCAAAATACTTTTTTAAAAAAGAGAAGGGGGCAGATAGAATTGAAAACTTGTGACAGTTTCTTATTTTAAAGACATAAGTATTTTTAAAAAATAGATCAGCAATAAGAAAGCAGGAAATACATTACTGTTTACATTTATTGAGCACATACTACATCCTAGATAGTTCCAAAAATTTTATTTCTATGTACTAACTTATCTCACTCCAACACACTACCAGTGAGGTAAATATTAANCTTCCTCACCCCGTCTTCTCCTGCCCCATCAAAATGCCTGTTCATACATTTCACCAGCCCAATTTTTCTACCTAGCTAAGAGGTGGTTAATTCTCTGCACTAGAAAAAGAGGACATAATGAAGACAAGGGCTTGTTTCTTGACTGCTACCACCACTTGGTCGAGGGCAAAGCAATCTGTATCAGTTCCTCCACACAGTTGCTCTTGGAGCTGGATAGAGCAACTGTGACCTGTATTTGAGATGCCTGATGGTAGCGAGGGTGACCTGGAGGATGCTGAGGCAAACGTTCTCACTTCTAAAGTGGTGGAGGCTCAATGTCCATATAAGGATGTCCTCTGCTTCTTCACCCAGGATGTCTCTGGAAATGTACCTCTGTGCTGCTCATCACACCAGATCTCTGCAGACAAGCCATTCTACACACCAGGCTACCCTGAAAATGGGGTGAGAGTAAAACCTAGTTTGTTCCAGCTCAAGGAGGGCTGTTGGGAGAAGCCAGAGGCAAGAGCAAGTGATGTTGCTCTCAGAGATGCATTTTCCCTTTCCCCAGAAGGTCTTCCTCCAGTGCCACAGATCCCACAGGGACATCTATTGGGCTTGAAACAGGCATAGGTGTCTTTCTGCTGGAACTTCACATGGAGACTCTGATGACTTCTCTCATGTATGGATTTCCCCATGGCTGTTAACCCTGGTGAACTCTGAGGTTAGGTGACTGCAGGGAAGGCCAGTGGAAAGCTTTGGAGGGGATCCAGAAACTTCAGCTGGTGATGAATTCAACATCAAGCTCAGTTCATTCAACTCAAGGAGATTTGGGTTCAGACTCACTTTGCAATCATCGTCTTCCATCCACCTCCAACAAGACTATTGCCCAGAAAGTCAAAGCTGAATATCCTTGGGGAAGAAGACATACCTTAGGAATGACCTGCCTCCTCTCATAGGATTGCATTTTACTGGTCATTTGTATAATATTTAGCTGCTGACGGCCACCCCCTCCAAGGCAGTGAGGGCTGAAGCTACCAGTGTGAGTCTGATGTTTTATTTATCTGTACGGGTAGCTTTATGTATGGTGTTTTTTCTCTGTTTGGGCCTGAAGGCTGGTTAAGCAAAAGGCGGGAAACATAAATAAGTAATAGACAGAGAGGGCTGTCCATTTATAGACTTTCAGAGATGACCTGGTTTTCCATTCCAAGGCAGGCATTAGTGCTACATTAGAGGAATACGCATCTGTGGATGTTTTTGCCGGTGCACTTGGTGGTGATAATCAGGAGAGACATATTCATGTTCTATTTTTGTAATAAAAATTAAGAAACCTCAGGCCCCACCAGGGGCCCTTGCTGACAGGCTGGGCACTGGGGGGCTTGAACGGTCCATTTTCCTCGGATTGTGTGGGATCATTGTGTTCCTTTCTGCTCTTCTCCAGTTTCTGGTTATTATTAAACAACGCTTTGTGAGGGATTAACTCTGGCTTTCCTCCCAGCCAGGAGATGTCTACACAAAGCCAGAATATCCAGCCAATGGCAGGCAAACGGGTTATTTGGTGGAGTGCGGGAACAAATAACTGGTTGGCAAGCCAGTTCTTCACTTTCTGCTGGCTTCCCTTGGCATGGAAACAGCCTCCTGTAGTACATGGTGTCAACGCTTATGCGTGTCCCTTTATCCATTCATTCAGAAAATATTTGCTGAGGGCTCACTGTGGGATTCATTATTTCTAAAATGGGAATAATAATAGTACCTACTGCATAGAATTATGTGGATTAAATGAGTTAATATGGGCCAAGGGTGTAGAACAGTGCCTGGCACACAGTTAGAGCTTCGTCAGTAGAAGCCCGACTGGGAAGTTGGAGTTTTATTTATAAGGAAGAGGCGGTGAAGCCAATGGTCTCAGCAGGTGTGAGCTTCCAAAAGGTGGTTTCTGTGGCAGAGGAGGGGGCCCATCTTCATGGGCCAGAACCTGGAAGCAGAGTTGTTTAGTCACTAACTTGTGTCCAACTCTTTTGTGACCCCAGTCTGTAGCCCACCAGGCTCCTCTGTCCGTGGAATTTCCCAAGCAAGAATATTGGAGTGGGTTGCCATTTCTTCTCCAGGGGAATCTTCCCAACCCAGGGATCAAACCCACATCTCCCACACTGGCAGACAGACCGTCATATAACTCTAGCCCAACCTCTAATAGCTGTCACTTGCCTTTCTGGGCCTAGAGGAATGGTTCTCAAAGCACGATTCCTGCACCTTGAATGTCAGCATCACCTAGGGACTGGTTAGAAATGCAGAGTCCCAGGCACCAGTCCATAGCTACTGAATCAGAGGTTCTAGAATTTTGGTCCAGCAGCCTATTTTTAGCAACACCCCCCCCCCAGTGACTCTGACTCTTGCTAAAGTTTGGGAACATTGGTGTTTTGAGAGCAAGTGGAAAGGAGAGATTTAGAAAGTCTTCTTTCCCTCACCTGCCCCCACTACACACACAAATTTGGATGTCCCTGGGCCAAGTGCACAAGCTTTGGGGAGGGTCTCCATGCACCAGGCAGGCCAGTCTCCTTGTTAATTGGTCACACAGAAGCAGGAGCCTTGTTAATGCAAATCAAGGCCACCCAGGAACACAGCAAAACCAAGCCTCCAATCGCCAGCTGGCTCGCTGCTGGAGGGCACTATGACTTCTGTTGATCCGTGTGGTGTGGAGGTGGAGTGGGGCTCTGTGAAGTAGGTATGTCTTTACCAGGAAGACTGTCAGCTCCAAGACTCCAATGTACTTCTCATCATATTGAGAAATGAGGGAATCCAGGTGCTCTGGGCCATTTCAGAGCAGATGCGGCTTCTGGCTCCCAGGAGTCTGTGTGCACACACCCAAAGGCATTGCAAAGCCAACAGAATGGATCGCACCAAGGCTTCTGCCTTTTCCATATGAAAAGCACGTGGCTGGTATGCCTTCTATTATGGGGGTATGGCTACCTATGGAACAAAGTCTAACATTGTAGATAATTTTAGAACCCTCATCTGCATCTTCTAAATTCATTCATTGCTAATTAAACGTGGGCATAATGGGAAATAGGAATAAGGTGTCCTCTCTGCTTGGTTTTCTAGGTGGCTCAGTGGTAAAGAATCCACCTGCCATGCAGGAGACATAAGAAACGTGGTTGGGAAGATACCCCCTGGAGAAGGAAATGGCAACCCACACCAGTATTCTTGCCTGGGAAATCCCATGGACTCAGGATCCTGGTGGGCTACAGTCCATAGGGTCACAATGAGTTGGACACGACTGAGCAACTCAACAACAACCGTAATATCCTCCCGCCTCACACCCATTGTTTCCTAAGGATCGTATGCCATCCAGGAGGAGATGCAAGTCATTCATACAAAGGCTGGCAGTTCAGGACTAGGTGCTATGAGCGGATAGGAAAGTACCAACATGGTGTGGTGTGAGATCAAAGGGGCTGCACAAAAAATGATGGGGAAAGCTGCGTGGGGGAGGAAGTGGCATTTGAACTCAGCCTTGAAGGTGGGCAGAATTTCAAGAGGCAGAGAGAAGACAATTCAAGTTAAGGGACCCGTACAGCATGACGGATGGGAAGGGCAGTTGCTTGAAAGAAGGGTGAGTGTTCCAGTTTTCCCAAAACAGGTTACAGGTAGACTCATAGAGAAAGAGGCAATGTGAAAACTAGATGGGAATTTGAATACCAAGCCAGGAAGTTTGGACATGATTCCATTGGTGGGAGAGCCTTTGGAAAGTTTAAGTTGGATATTGGTGTGATTGTCACGGTGCTGGAAAACAATTGAACTGATGATTAAATTCAGATGGGGAGAACTTGAGGCCTCCAAGAGTGTCTTGCTCAGGGTCCTCACCCTAGGAACTTAGAATTAGGTATTTTGTGTCCACCAGTTCATAACTTTAGGAGGCAACCTGGAAGCCCTTGGTAAGAAGGAAAATTAAACTTTTATCCATCTGTCTATTTACTTATTTAGGCTGCACCACTCAACATGTGGGATCTTAGTTCCCAGACTAAGGATCAAACCCTCAACCTGCATTTGAAGTGCAGAGTCTTAACCACTGGACTTTCAGGGGAGTCTCAAGAGTGAGCTCTGAAATTAAAAGGTCACCTGATGTAGAAAGCCATCAAAACTCAAGTTGGGCTTGATATAGAAAGCCCAACTCTCCAGGAGAAGGGCCACTGAATGATGTCAGCTGCCGTCCTGGTCACTTGTCAGAAAGAGAGTCCATCCTTCTGTAGGTGAACACCAGAGGTCCTCAGTATTTCATGTCAGCCAAGCCCAGAGCATCTCAACCATGACAGGGAGCCTTGGCACAGGGACGATGGGCTTGGTCCTGACTCAGAGGAGTCGAACCACCTATTGAGTCATCTGCAGGAGCTGTGGTTTCCTGGGAGGCTTCCCAGCCAGGTATACACCCCGCCAAATGGCTGGTAGCCTGTGAGATCAGAAAGGAGCCGCATGTCGCTGTGCCATGGCTTTGGGCAAACACACGTTGCATCTCTTGAGCTGTTGCATGGAAATTGTTCCTTGCTCTTCATAGAGAAACTTGGCACTTGACAGTGGCAGATAAACAGATGGAACTTCTTTACATACTTATTCACCTGTTGGATGTTTGTTCTTAAGGTGGTCTCAGTTTCCCTAACCATAACTAAACAATTCCCAAGGAACAGGTGTGACTGCAGAAAGAATTGATAGTTCCTGATGGTTTCTCTTTAGAGAGATCCGGAATGTTCCACGTTTTACAAAGATCTGCCTTCCTCTGCATGCCGCAAGCCTGAGGCTCCTGGTAGGGATAGAATGGGGCCCAAGTCTGCTCATGGCCCCTCTGTTTCTTACATCTGTATTTACTGCCTCTCAAGTGACTCTTCCTTTTCCAGTTTCCCTTTAGTTATAACCTTAAAGTTTCGAATACTGGGTTGACCAAAAAGTTCATTCAGGTTTTCCCATAAGAACTTATGAAAAACCCAAACAAACATTTTGGCCAACCCAGTACTGTGAAACCTTGCCATTCAGAGGGCCACCATGATTTATTTTTCAGGGTGATTTCAAAGACATTGGTACTGCTGTCTTATTCCAAAGACGAGATGCCCCTTTGCTGTTGGATCTTTGTGTTTTTTTGGAAAATATTTCTTGATTCTGTCTTGTTCTACAGATTGCCTTTAGGATTCAGGATGAGAACAGGTCCCAGGGGTTAATTCTGGATCCTAGTTGCCAGCAGGTATTAAGCTGGGGTGCCAAGCCAATACAGTGGCTTAACACTGAGCTGATGTTGATCAAGTGAGTATTTAGCTGGAGATCTCAGCCAGATGTTTGGGCTCTAATCTGTTACTCTCACAAGGCAGCAGGGCTCTCACAAGGGAGAAGGCTGAGAGTTTCCCTTTCTTTTCCTGCCATTTCATTTGGTGGCCTAGGGCCTCTAGGGAGCTCTCCTGTAGGAAACCCTCTCTCTCCCTTGCAGAGAAAGGCAGTTTTGACCCACTACAAGCTACTCGGGAGCCAAAGTCTTGGCATCAGGCACACAACTCTTGTTACCAGTGCCTGTTTTCTGGAGGCAAAATAAAGCCACTTGATAAAAAGAAAGGAGAATTGAATGCCGGAGACTTGAAAGACTCCAGGAGCCTGGGAGCTTGGCGGAGGGAGACCTTAGCCAGCTAGAGCCAGGCGTCTCCTCTCCCCAGCTCTTGCCCTGCAGTTATGAGCCTGGGTGCTGCCTTCCCAGGGAGACAGGTGTGAGTTAGGAAAAGCGCTTGAGCAGGGAGGGGATGTCTAGTCATGATCTATGGGTTACCCTTTCCTCCCCTTGTGGAAAGGGAGCCCTGTGCCTCTGGCCAGCGGGCAGCCCACCTCTGGAGGCCTCCTCCCTGATGGGGCTTGGCTNCTTCCCAGGGAGACAGGTGTGAGTTAGGAAAAGTGCTTGAGCAGGGAGGGGATGTCTAGTCATGATCTATGGGTTACCCTTTCCTCCCCTTGTGGAAAGGGAGCCCTGTGCCTCTGGCCAGCGGGCAGCCCACCTCTGGAGGCCTCCTCCCTGATGGGGCTTGGCTGGCCCCACTTACTGTAAGGCCTGAACCCTTTCTGCAGCAGCCGTCAGATGCACCCTTCACTCTCCCAAGTGGAGTTTTCTCATGGGTTCACAGTTCCTCCTCACACCCTTGACCTCTTTCCCCTCCATATGGCTTTTACTGAAAGTTAAAGTGTTAGTCACTCAGTTGTGTCCAACTCTTTATGACCCCATAGACTGTAGCTCACCAGGCTCCTCTGTCCATGGAAATCTTCAGGCAAGGATACTGGAGTGGGTTGCCATTTCTTTCTTCGAGGAATCTTCCCGACTAAGGGATCGAACCTAGGTCTCCTGCATTAGCAGGTCTGAGCTACCAGGGAAGCCGATATGAGATGTGTATAAGAGACAGGAGTCCATCCTTCTGTAGGTGAACACCAGAGGTCCTCAGTATTTCATGTCAGCCAAGCCCAGAGCATCTCAACCATGACAGGGAGCCTTGGCACAGGGACGATGGGCTTGGTCCTGACTCAGAGGAGTCGAACNTATATATATATATATATATATATATATGTATATGTATATGTATATGTATATATGTATATGTATATATACACACACGGGGTGTGTCCCTCTCACATCCTTATAAAGGGAGAACACCTGTGTTCTTTCACCATCAGGAATCAGACCAGTTTCTGCTTTTCAGGGACCATTTGTCCATCTGACGGGCAGCCTTAAGGAAGACGCAGGGAACCTCACTTCAGTCAGTATGAGGCTCTTTCATTTTAGTCCATCCTGGTGGTGTCACCACCAGCATCAGCTGCTGGGCAAGGCCCTGGGACTTCAAGAGGACCTTCTCTCTCCATAGGTCACCCAGTCTTGACAGGCTTGCGGGGAACAGGTGAGGACAGCCACTTAGGCTGGTGTGACTGTATATGTGGGACCCATCTCAACATGGCAGAGATAGTAAGCGGTCTGCCTTGGACATGTCAAGGAGGGAATTTAGTTTGAGTTCTCTCCATGAATTGGGCACCATTGCCTGATAGGTGTCTGGTTCGTCCCATCATGGAGAAGGTAGGGCTCCTGTCTAAGTGCTTACAACACGAACAATTGGGGGGCTAGACTTCCGGCCCCATGCTTCTGTCAGTGTTTTCTCTTANTTTAGTTTGAGTTCTCTCCATGAATTGGGCACCATTGCCTGATAGGTGTCTGGTTCGTCCCATCATGGAGAAGGTAGGGCTCCTGTCTAAGTGCTTACAACACGAACAATTGGGGGGCTAGACTTCCGGCCCCATGCTTCTGTCAGTGTTTTCTCTTACAACCCCAGGGCTTGTTCAGAGCGTTGATCACTGTGCCATCTGGTGTTGGGTCACTTGTGTATTTATCTTCTCCTGTATTGGGAAGGGAAGCACCTGGTGCTAAGGGACCAAGACTATGTCTCATCTAAAAGGCTTCCCCCTCACACCCACATAGCAAGTGCCTAAGGGATTGGATTGCTCTGACCCTCCATGCATGTAGACCTCAGGGGCAGAGGATGGAGGAGCTTAAGTGACTACATGGGGCACCCCCTGAAGAGTTTGCCGTATTTTATTAGCTGGAAAATCAGGGGGAGCGAGAGGAAACTGGTATAGTGGGTCTTGTATGAATGGTGAATTTTTCAGTTAGTACCTGCTCTTCAGAATTCAAATATGCAGAGTGATGGAATGGAGCTGTACTGTCCAATATGGGGGCCACTGGCCACATGTGGCCACTTAAGTGTCAAATAATTAAAATTAAACCAAATGAAGCAATTCTCCTGTCACACTCGCTGTGTTTCAGGTGCTTGGTAGCCACAAGTTGACTCTTGGCTACAGTATTAGCACAGACAATGAACACTCCTGCCACTGCAGAACTTTCAAATGGATGGCCCTGGAGATGCCGAGCCACACTTCTTGATTAAATGTGTACACCAAACATGTGCATCTGAGTTATGTGCAGGCAAAAGGAGAGGAGAGTTTGTCAAAATATAAATTCCTGTATTCCTCCCCAGACTTCCTGAATCAGGATCTCTAGAAGATGGGGAGACTGGGAGCCTGTATTTGAACAAGCACTCCCAGAAGGCTGTTCTCCAAACTCACATTTCTGTGCTCTGCGGGAAGACAGAAGTTGGCTAGCAAAGGTGGGAAGCTTCCTGATGCTGCCATTCTGAGCATCTGAGATGTCTCACAGTGCTTTGCACTCTCTTGTCAGATTTCCCTGCCCAAGACTTCCCAGCGTTTGTGACCAGAGCTTCCAGGCTGGCAGCTAAGGGTACCCTCTCAGAAAAGTCCTGGCTCTGCTTCCTCGAAACAGTAAATAATGAAGAAAGAGGCTGTCCAAGAATTATCTCCTTCGCTCCTCTTGCAGAACCAGGACGATGGAAATAACCTCGGTGTTCCCCTTGAGCATGTTTGAATCACAAGTATTACCTTCTCTCTCAAATAAATTTATTTCCTACTGCCTTCATCCCAACAAAGACCAGCCCGTGATGAATACCAGACTTCATAGCTTATTTGTCAAAGCAGCACACCTGTGAGGATTCCTGTGGAAGATAAATTTTGGTTGGGGGGAGGTGGAGGGCTGGAGGACGAGGGACCTGGCCAGGAATAAATCTTAACATGTTGCACCAGACGGGAGAATGAGCGTTTGCGAGTGAGGCTCGCCCTCCTGACAAGGTATGATAAATTACCCTCTTTGTTGACACCTTCATTGGGTTATTTATGGCTCATTAATTGAACCGAAAAGGGGCCTTGTAGACCCAGCAGGGGCACCTTACAATACTCTTCCAGTGGACCCAGCTCAAAGCGGAGAACAAAGGAGAAAAGAGGGGAGGGCTGTACTAATGTTTCTGCTCCTTGGCTGGAGATGCTCCACCAAAGAATTCCAGATTTGTTTGCNCCCAGCTTGGGCATCTGTTAAGTTTTTGGTTCACGTAATGATAAAGCCTAACAGGCAGGATTTTGAGCATAACCTTACTAGCATGGGAGATGAGTGCAACTGTACAGTGGTTTGAACCCTCTTTAGTACTGCTCTTCTTGGGAAGTGGGAAGAGAATTGACCTTTTCCAGTCCTGTGGCCACAGCTGGGTTTTCCAAATTTGCTGGCATATTGAGTGCAGCACTTTGACAGCATCATCTTTAGAATTTTAAATAGCTCTGTGGGAATTCCATTGCTGTTGGAGTATATTTATTTAAAATATACTCTGAGTATTTAATGGTTGAGGAGACACATTTAGGTAAAACAAGATTGGCCATAAGTTGATAAGTATTAAGGTTGGATGGTGAGTCCATGGGGGGTTGTTATATTATTCTCTTTAGATTTCTGTGTATTCAATAATTGTCTGTTAAAAAGCATTTAAATAGTGAATGTAATTGAGCAGCTACCATTTGTCAAGTTCAGGGCTGGTTGTTTCATATGCAGCCTCTTATTATATTCTTACATCTCTGTAAGTGGGTTGTATTACGCTGATTTCTCAGATGAAAAAGCTACAGCATAAAGGAAAAGTGAATTCCACAAGTCACACAGCACGTGGCAGAGCTGGGAATTGAACCCTGATCTTTTTCTTTAACTTTTATTTGAAGTATAACACACAGAGAGAAATGTGCACAAATCGTATTTGCACATCTCAATGACTTTTTAATGTGACCACATCAAATAACCTAGACCAACATGAAAAAGGTGAAATAGCAGCAGCATCCCCAAAGCCACCTGGTGACCCTGCCCATCACAATCCCTCCTCGGAGGTCACCACTGTCTTGACTTCTAGCACCCTTGATGAGTTTTGCATGCATTTTGAGCTTGATGCGAGTGGAATCATGCTCTTTGATGTGTGACTCCTTTTTTCCTAACAGTATGTGGGTTAAATTTATCCGTGGTGATGCCTCAAATGGGTCTTTCCCTTTCATTGCTATATATTTCATGGTAGAAATTTGTTCAGAATTCATCTGTTCCATTATTGATGGAATTGGGAGTATTTCCACTTTGGAGTTATCATGAGTAATGGATTTATGAACATTGTGATGCATGTCCCTGGGTGGACAGAAGGATGGATTTTTGTTGGATTTTTCCCTAGAGGCAAATGACAGGGGCACAGGAGCACACATGTGAACCAGGGGCTCCAGTTTTTTTCTAGCACCCATTTCTGTCTAAATAGACAAAGAAAATAGCTATTATATATATATGTGTGTGTGTGTATATATATATATATATATAATTAATTCCATATGACTGGGGATTAACATAAGGTCCTGAAAGGCTCTGAAGGAGAACCAGGATTGAGATTTGAGCCTGAAATATTCTGGCCCAGCATCGCTGAATTTCAAGTCCCAATTCAGGCCTTCAGGGCTTCATGAATCTTCGTTGAAATAAGTTTAATGCAAAATAAGCACTGCTCTGAAGTGTCCTGCATCTGTGATTTAACATAATTCCTCTTAGTCTATAATAAGATACCAAAAATCATATAACAGAAATATAGATACTCCTGTCTAAACCATCAACAAAAGAAACAAATTTTTCATAAGATAAAAATTTTAATAAACTCCATCTTGACATTGTGCATACTTAAAGATTTGCCAATATTCTAACAATGGTTAGAATGGTTCTATTTCATTTGGAAGGATGAAAAATAGCTATTGTATTAATAATAGCCCATGGTTAACTATGGCCCCCAGAAACAGGCTTTTCCCCCTGATTTGCTGGGTCATCCTTATCCTTCACATCTGTAGCTCCCAAACTGTTCTTCCTGGGAGTCCAATTTGGGTACTGGGAAACCTTGGTGACCTTAGGCCTGAGAGAGATCTAAAATGGGTGCCTACTATTGACAATTCTAGGTGACAGTGATTGTCTGAGGATGAGTGATACGGTAGAAATTGTGAATGTCATGTATACATAAGGATGGGTTTCAGACCCTATGTCTATTTATTCTTTGACCTTGAAAATATTAGTTCCGAATTTCTGCTTCCGTATCTGTCAAAGTATGGATGATGATGCCAATTTTAGAGAAAAATGAAGCTCCAATACTATGGCCACCTGATATGAAGAGTCAACTCACTAGATAAACCCTGATGGAAAGAGTTGAGGGCAGGAGGAGAAGGGGGCAACCGAGGATGAGATGGTTGGATGGTATCACCAAGTCAATGGACATGAGTTTGAGCAAACTCTGGGAGATAGTAAAGGACAGCAAAGCCTAGCATGTGCTGCCATACACGGGGTCACAAAGAGTCGAACATAACTTAGCAACTGAACAACAGCAACAAACTAGAAAGATGATAGAGGGGGATGATAAAAGGAGACATACTGATAGTTGGATAGCTGGATCCCACATATAGCACCAGGCATGCTGCAGCCATCCAGGAAATGTCGGCTGCTTTTCTTTGCTGTTAGTAAAGTATGTTTCAGGTTATTATAGGTCTCTCTCTAAGCTGCACAACTCCAAGGTTCTCAGTATGATGGTTAGTGGGGCAAGATGGTGCTTCTGGCTGAGAAAGGGAGCCACCCTCTTCCACCTAATGTTCCTTCTCATGAAAACTGAGCTTTCCTCCTCTTGCACATTGTTCTCTGTGGCGCTAGAGTCGGTGGGATCCTTCGCAATATGGCTGCGAATTCTGTACCATTTAGTTCTTTAAGCATTGAACTACAAGGTTTAAGATTATTACTTGTTTATTTATATTTATGACTGGTTAATAGCTGCACCTCCATCTGGAAATTTTATAATGAAAACACAAGTACAGAAAGATCAACACAATTTACCTGATGTAAAGGCAGGTATCAAGTGAAAGAGAAAGAAAGAAAAGGATCATGAAAACTCCTTCATGAGGAAAATTTGAGCAAATGAGCCCAAAGTGTAGCCTTCAGCCTTCTAGCAGCCGAGAGAAAAGGGGGCATTGTTGTGGACTGTGGAGTTATCTCGGGGTAGGAGGTATTTCACATCAGGAAGAACAAATGTCTCTCCGCTTTTGGCCCCGGAAGGATTTGATACAGGAGTCTTTATGTAAGGTTATTTTAAAAGGCAAGGATAAAAAAAAAAAAAAGATCCCAGAGCAGCTTTTAGGATGGTTGCAGAGACACACCCCATCCGGCCATTATTTATATTAGTCTAATAGTGTTCGACAGCACCCACAGCTCCTCCCTCACAACAGAGGTGCATTATGGAAGATCGCTTCGTGGGTGACACGTGTGCATTCCAAGCCTGGCTCTTCCATTCATCTGCTGGACGAGTTGGGCCCATAAGTTCACCCCTTTGGGGGCCTAGGTTTCTCTCCTGTTCAACGAACTCCCCTTGCAGTTCTGAATGCCAGTGTTTATCTTATTCTACATGTGCTGAGCTGAGAACCATCTGAAGAGCTGAGAATCATCACATTGAGTGGGTTTCTCCTCCCCTCGCCCCCATCTTACAAACAGTAAGCACAGCCTTAGAACTACTAGGAAATATAGAGGAAGAGAAAGGGGGACACTGGTCAAGAAAACCCGCCCTGGGATCCATTTTGTTTTCTGTGGGAGAGGAGAGGAGTGACGCATGACCAGTAGATGTTATGTAAGCTGCATGCTTTCTTGTAACATCTCATGTATATGGAATTCACCATCTCCTCTCCTGGCCTCCTTCTCCAGCTTTCAGTCTGCTCATGGAGCAGATGACCAGGACTTCTGTGCCCCTCAGCCCATGCATAGGTTCTCTGACTTTCCTCACTCACTCCTTCACAAGTCACAAATCGGTATTTCCTTCCCATGCCCAGGTTCAACAGATGGTAGAGTTCAGCACTTGCACCCTTCACTAAAGCTCACACATCTCTTTCTGCTCCCTCCCTGTCACCAGAGCGCCCTTGAGATGCCCACAAACAGGATGAACCTGCAGAACTGCAGAAGTCTATCAGAAGAAGAAGAAAAAAATAGTTCTGGTAGCTCTGAGGTTCCTGCTTTTTCTGTCATTTAGGAATGCAAACATAAAGTCCCCAATTAACAACCTTTCTTATGAGGCCTCAACTACTCATGTCATGAGTGGGTAATTCCAAGGTAGCAAGTTGTTGATAAACACACACCTCCAGAGTGCTTAGTTTCTACCTGGCAATTCTGATCATAATTACATTGAAATTATATAACTGCAAATTATCCTGCCGTGTGAGTGGTGTAAATAAGTATGTTCCTGCTCTGCAATAATAAATTTGAATGACATGGCTAGTTAATTAATAGCCATTGGAAATTCACTGATGGCCTACCAAAACAATAAATTTCTCCTCAAGGCAGGGAAGAAGATATTTGGAGTTTGTTCCATTTGGTTTAATGAAGGCCTTCATGCAGGCATGGATAGTCCCTGCTCTTTCTTTTCTCCTGGTCCCTGCTCGTTGAATTGGGAAAGTGAACCTCTGCTGAGTTGGCAGCAAGGGTTCCTTAGACTTTTCTAAAGCAGAACTCTGACCCTAAAAGTGATGAGGCCAGGCTTTGTCATGGCCTTTGTGATCTGGGGACAGTGCTTAACCCCTCTGAGCCTCAATTTCCTCCTCTATAAAGTGAGAGGGAGGCCAGATGATGGGGACCTTGTGCAGTTGTCATGAGGATTAGATGGTTACACATACAGAGGGTGCTATAAGCCCACAAACCTCTCCAGGGTTAGCTGCTATCCCTGCCCAAGACGAGGAGGAGAGCCCCGCTTCACAAGCCGCATGCATTCTGTCCTCCTGGGGCCGAGTCTGATTCAGCTGGGTGTGAAGCGCTGTCACAGCAGAGACTCGGTCACGCTTCGTCACTTGAGGGTGGCAGATTGAACCCAGCTCTGATTATAACTCCATTCCCATCAGGAAATAAGGGGCGTGGCTTGAGATGCGTGAGAGGAACGGATTACACCTAAAGAAATTTAACTCTGGAGAGATTACGTTCTCAGCCTTGCCTTTAGCCGAGAAACCAGCCAAGAGTGAACAGTCTAATAACAACTCTGGCTGGCTGTGCAATAGGAGGGCTCATGCCTAGCAGCCGGAGCTGCCCTGTTACCAACTTTTCTGAATTTCTCTCAGCTCATTCTTCTTACGGGTGCCTCACTCAGGCAGGAAAATCCCCTGGGGGAGAAAGGGTGATGGCACCGAGCAATTTCCAAGAAGTGTCCACACTAGACTCAGAGGACTTTCAAATACACTTTGGCCAAGAAAGGCCACTTTTCCTTAAGACAGAAAATGAATGCTACTGCTTGGGTTGCCCTTTGATGCGTGTGAGGGCTGCACCTTGACAAATAGAAAGCTGCTTTTGGGAGATGATAGATTTATATTCCAAAGTACTGCCTAACTTGTAACCATAGTAACAAACAAAGCTATTACATAAAATGGCTTCACCATGTGAAAGCAATAATTATATTAACCAGATGGGAGGAAAAAGGAGAAGGAAGTCTGATCAATGTGGAAGGCACCAGTAAATTGGATTGAAAATGCATGACATTTTCCTAAATTACATCTCTTTGGGGGAGGGGACAGGAGCCCAGAAATGAGGAGCCATGATCAAGTTGGGAGCAGGCCCCACCAGGTGGCAGCATGCAGAAGTTGTTGAAGCAACTCTTCTGTTGATGGTTTTTGGGCTCCGGAAGCCAGCTTAATACTTCTGCAAGGCTTGATTTTAAAGCACCAACCCCTCCCATCACCAATTCTGTGGGGAATTTCCCTGTCAACGCTAACAATGTGGAAATGGCCCAAATTAGACTTTATTAAAGAGCATGTTGGTTGAGAAATACTCTAGTTGCAGTAAGCAATGTGAGCTAAATAGAATATCAGCGTGATCTGATGAGGCCTAGAGTCTGTGATATAGATCAAGGCTCTCCATGGACTTAACTCCTGAGTTTCTACCCAGATCACTCCCTCTAAATGCCTGGTGCTCAAACGAAGCTGTGTATTAGAATCATTCAGGACACTTAAAAAAGGGGTACCTGGGTCCCACCCTCACCCTTTCTGATTTCATTGTTTGTGGTATATCCTGGGCATTGGGATTTTTAAAAATCCTCCAACTGATTTAAGTGAGGTTTGTGAGTCACATGGATGGGAAGCTGTTTATTAAGATGGAGGTGATGCTAACTAGTCACAATTGGCAAATTTGGGAGCGAAAGAAGTCGGAAACTTTCTCATGAACTGCTTTCACTTTAGCCAAGTGGGTAGTTCAGTTCAGTTCAGTTCATTTCAGTCGCTCAGTCGTGTCAGACTCTTTGCAACTCCATGAACCGCAGCACGCCAGGCCTCCCTGTCCATCACCAGCTCTCAGAGTTCACCCAAACCCATGTCCGTCGAGTCGGTGATGCCATCCAGCCATCTCATCCTCTGTCGTCCCCTTCTCCTCCTGCCCTCAATCTTTTCCAGCATCAGGATCTTTTCCAGTGATTCATCTCTTTGCATCAGGTGGCCAAAGTATTGGAGTTTCAGCTTTAGCATCAATCCTTCCAATTGATGGACACCCAGGACTGATCTCCTTTAGGATGGACTGGTTGGATCTCCTTGCAGTCCAAGGGACCCTCAAGAGTCTTCTCCAACACCACAGTTCAAAAGCACCAATTCTTCGGCGCTCAGCTTTCTTTATAGTCCAACTCTCACATCCATACATGACCACGGTAAAAACCATAGCCTTGACTAGACAGACCTTTGTTGGCAAACTAATACCTCTGCTTTTTAATATGCTGTCTAAGTTGGTCATAACTTTCTTTAGGCCTCTGTTTAATTATTCTTGCTAGAAAACACCAGTTAAAGAGCACAGAAAGTGTCATCCTGATGTATCAGACTGTCTGCACGTTTATTGTAGACTGTCAAGGACCCTTCCCTTGTTTGCCAGAAATCTCAGTGAAGATGCCTCCTGTAAAACTCTGGCCAGTCAAAGCTATTCCTTTACAGGAGTGGGAAGGTTACACAACACAGGTGCATCTCAGGGAATCTAAATATCTAGCTCGATCTTGTGTAACTGGACCCAGTACGTCGCACAACACACACAGGACAGCCCTGGGAAAACACGCGAGATAGGCAAATCTGCCTTTTCTTCGCTGGCTCCTCCTCCCCTAGTGCTTCCCCTCCCCTGGGACCCCACCCAGGGGATTTTGAACCTTCTCTCTTTTCACTCAATTTTCAGTGTGACCTTTTGGTGAATGAAATAATGGATTAATCAGAGAGAGAAACTCCCCCACCCCTTCCTGTGTAGAGCCCTGGTTGTTTGATAGACGGCACACTCAGAGCTCTATCGCATTCAGCTTTTACACAGGTGCATAGAAGCCAGTATTAGCTCCGTTTTATAAAAGAAGAAACCAAGGCTTAAAGAGGTTGAATACCTTGGACTTGGTCCCATAGCTAGCAAGTGTTAGAATGGGACGTGAGTCCACATCTGTGTGAGCTGGAACGTTTAATCCTACCTTAAGCTGCTTCCTTCTCTGCTTCTCAGAGCTGGAGGTTTCTTCTTGCTTCTCTGTCCAATAGGGAGCCACTAGCCATGTGTGGCTATTTAAATTTAAATCTAAATTAGTTAAGATTATATAAATTGTATATTAGTTAAAATTATATAAATTATATAAAATTAAAATGTCAGCTCCCAGACTTGTGGACACAGTTGGGGAAGGAGAAGGTGTGGCAAATTAAGAGAGTGCTATTGAAACATATACTTTAACTTTTGTAAAACAGATAGCCAGTAGGGATTTGCTGTGTAACACAGGAAGCTCAAACCAGAGACTCTGTGATAACCTAGAGGAGTGGGTTGGGGTGGGAGATGGGAAGGAGTTTCAAGGAGGAGACGTATGTATGTCTGTGGCTAATTCATGTTGATGTATGGAAGAAACCAACACACTACTGTAAAGCAATTATCCTCCAATTAAAAATAAATAAAATGTCAGTTCCTGAATCACACTAACCACACTTCAAGTACTTAATGTGTATGTACACAGAGAGAAATAGATACGGATAACCAGTGCCTGGTGTATTCAGCAGGGCAGAAAGCAGAGTGTTTGTGTCACCATAGAAAAACTCTACAGTGCTTAGGAATTACCTGTCAAGTCTTTTCAATTGACAGATGAGGAACTAAGGGCCAGGGAGTAAAAGTGATTTGCCTCAGCCCTCCCTTGCCTCACCCCTGCTCCTACCAGTGGTCAGTCAGGGGCTAGAACTTAGCTGCCTGATGCTCACCCCTCGCAGTCTCCACACTAGACTAAACATGCTACTCAAAACCGGTCTTGAACGTTGAATAGAGGAAGTCATCACAACCTGGGAGGCTGTGCACTGGCTGTACTGGGTGGCCAGGGTAACCATAGGGAGGAGATTTTGCACGCTGCCTTTCGAAAGTGGAGAAGGAACTCCTGAAGCCCCCAGTGTTATTGCTGCCAAGGTTGAATCACAAGAGTCTGTGTAATAGCCAGGAAACATCTCTGCATTCTGTGATCTGTCGGTGAAACCAGTGCGNCATCACAACCTGGGAGGCTGTGCACTGGCTGTACTGGGTGGCCAGGGTAACCATAGGGAGGAGATTTTGCATGCTGCCTTTTGAAAGTGGAGAAGGAACTCCTGAAGCCCCCAGTGTTATTGCTGCTAAGGTTGAATCACAAGGGTCTGTGTAATAGCCAGGAAACATCTCTGCTCTGTGATCTGTCGGTGAAACCAGTGCTGCCTAAGCACTTCCTCCAGGGCCAGTGCTGGGTAGGTGTGTGTCTTCCCTTGGATATCTGGGCTATAGTCAGACAACATCTCTGTCAAGTGTCAATGCTGGTACTTCCCTGGAGATACAGTGGTTAAGACTCCAGACTTCCAATGCCAGGGACACAGGTTCAATCCCTGCTTGGGGAACTAAGATCCTGTATGCTGCATGGCAAAAAATAAATAAAAGCTTGTTATAGATCACTCATATTTTTTTTTAATGAATAAAAATCTAAAAAGAAAAGAAGAGTATTAATGCTTGTGATCTGCGATGCAGCTCAGGAAACATGTGGTAGTGCTTCTCATGGTCCGAACTGAGAAGGACAGGCTCCAGTTGAGTAGGACGAGTCCCTGTCCTGTGAGATTCCAGATTTAGAGGAACTTTAGGGACTAGATACATGGTGAACTGGAGAGAGCCTCAGCTTTAGAGTTAACAAATCTATGTGCAAATGCTAACCTGGCCACTTTCTGGTGGATGACCATGGGTAGGATACACAGTCTCTCTGATCTTTCCCTCCTCAAGGATATAGTCACAATGGCCATAACCAGGTGGTAGTTTCTATTATTAGAACTGGCATGAGAAATGGGGTCTGTGGCCAGATACCTATCTCAAAGTAGGTGCCAAAGAAGCCTTAGTTCCCTTCCCTCCTCTTCATTCCTGCTTCTTTCTGGCTATCCCACTAGCCCCCAGAATCCTCTGACATTTCTTCATTCAAAAGGTGGATACTGAGATTTTGAGTCTTTACTGCATTATTTTTCTAAATGGTGGTACTCCCAGGCCTTGGTTTGCATGGATTTGCTAATTTCCCATTTGTTAACATATTTGTGGATTGCTTCCTAGACAAGTAAGATGGTCAATGGAAAATTCATTCCATCACACTTATGTTTCTATGTTTTGCTCACAGAGGAGCAAAATACACACATTTTGTGGGGAAAGAGGCCAGCCAGACTATAAAATATTCATTCATACCTCCAGTATCCACTAAGTGCTTTCTGTGTTCTGGATACCGTGCTAAGCATGGGGCGTGCGATAACTGGACATGAGAGACAAAATTAAAATCGTGAAGGTAATTTCATAAGACATAGATGGAAAGCACGCCTTTATATTGTTTGTTGTGGCTATAACTCTGACTGTAGATGTTTGTAAGGAGGAGTGTTTGCCTTATTCTTCCAAATCTGGGAAGACTGTAAATGTCTTCTCTTTCACTAGAAGTCTGCACACCATGACTTTCCCAATGGACAAGTACTTCTGGAAAGCTCCTTTCCCAGAGCCTGCAGCCTTTTTTTCTTGGAATCTAACACTGCCCTTTATGTTCGATGCTACTTGAGTCCAAAACAATTTCTTAATTCACAAAATTATCACACAATGTTCCCTGGTCATGTAAAGTCTGGCAGACTAGCACAGCTGCCTGAAGAAGGAAATAATTACTTGGCATGTGAGCCCCTGTTCGTTTTCATGATCCTTTCCTCATCAGTTGAGTGCAGAGCATCTTTGGAGTGTCTTTTATGTACCAGATACAGTATTAGACGCCAGAGTTGAAAAGGACATTGTCCTTTTTCTGGCAGATTCATTGTGTGGAAGGATGACAGGCACCAAACAGAAATACTTGATCCATCAGCCTAAGTTCCCCAGGAAGGGGTGACACTGGCGAAAAGATGGTCAGTTGCTAGGGCTTGCAGAACAGTGAGATAGAAGGACAGGCAAGAGGAAGAAGGAAGACTCTCTAAAGAGAGAACAGCATGTATAAAGGCTGTATATACCTTTTGTTCAGACTCTCTTAAATAGACTCCCACTCCACAACTGTAACTTTGAACCTAAACAGTCAATCTAAAGGGTTTAAGTAGGTTCTATACTTAACCAAACATTTACTCACGCTCATTCTTTACCCATGTCTGCTGCTAACCAATGGCAGCAAAACAGTATCTTCGTTCCAGCATTTGCCTTAAAACAGGGCTCCCTTTCCGTCTTGCCCCTGACTCACAGTGAAACAGAAAGACCTGGAATGAGGGAGGTCATTGATTCGGTCTCCTGAGAAAAAGGACAGTGTGACCTGTCACGTGATGGGCAGGAGGGGGTGGTGTGTAGTTGAGCTGACAGTTTCTAAGAAGTGTAGAGACAACAAGAGGACCTGGCAACCAGAAGGGAGTGCCATGATGGCGGCCAGTTCCCCCCATGCCTTCCCAGGAGGGCTGGGTGTAGGAAGCTGGCGTGGAGGGGCTGGTCACATGCTTGTTCTCCTGCTTCTGGGAACCGGAGACATGACCAAGAGCTCCCTGTAACTCTCCAAGGAGTGGGTGTGGAAGCTGTGGAAGTGATGGTGGGCCAGGGATACCTCCTTGAGTCTGAGTATTGAGTGGCTGGGCTCTGAGCTCACCTCAAATCCCAATACACAGAAACCACAAAAAGAGGGCAGATTTTTTAAAGCCTTGATGCAGTGCTCCAGTGAAACCTAACTGAAGCAGTTGTTCATAAGAATAAATCCTTGAGTTCACAGGACAAAAGGAAATACTCTTTGTTATAGGGAAGAAGTAGACATTTTCAAAGCACGATTTCTTCAAACTTGTTTCTAAAACTAGATTCTGGTGATGGTTATACTACTTGATAAATTTACTAAAAAATCATTGAATTGGATACTCGCAGTATGTGGGATTTATGGTATGTAGTTTTATCTCAGTAAAGCTGCTTAATTTTTTTTAATCTAACAAATTTTAATAAATCCAGCCTGTTAATAGATCCTCCAACCAATTCTCTACTGCCTAGAACATTCAATAGGCATTGCCTTAAGCAAAACAATGCAATCAGTGGACTGTCTTCAGTGTTCCTAGGACCCTTGTTCTGCCCATTCCCACCCCTGTGACCTCTCCCCACATCAGTTGACTGAGACCCTCTTCTTGGGTCTCCGCCCCTCTTGTTTCCACTCTCCTGCCCCTGCCAAATTGCTAAGTATTTTACTTATTCATTAGTGAATGAGTCCATTGTCCTGAATTGATTCTTTAATATATTTGTACTTTATGCCTGTCTCTTGTTGTAGAATGATTATTTTTAGATCCCCATTTGAGGGATTTAAAGTCTTAGGGGAAGGGCTAGAAGAGAGTTGAAGAAGAGGTCGTTTCTCATAAGAACCTGGAAATTACACCAGGAAGGCAGCCTTGTGTTTTGTCTACAAATAAAATCAACAGACCAAGTGTGATGAAAGATTGGGTTGGTCCGATGTTCTTGGACTTGGCCATGTAAGTGGCCTTGGGAGCAGAGGGTATGCTGCAGGACTGGTCCAGCCATTTCATCCATCCATCAGTGAAGCAGAAAGAGCCAGGTGCTGCCAGAGCCCGCTGTAGTCATGCCAGGTGGTTTATGTTGGTGGAGAGGGGCTTGGATTGCTAAATTGTGACATGACTAACAGGATGGAGATGCCTTTAATTAGTTATTATGGCGTCACACTTTTAAACCTTTAGACGCATCGCCTGTGTACCAAGATAAAAGTGTTGTGATTCCCTGCATAGAAAATTGGTTGTGGAACTAGCCAATCTAGGTTTGCCCCGCCTTTGTTGTTCTCTAGCTGTGTGACCTAATCCCTCTAAGTACGCTCATCTCTAAAATGTGGCTGTACCCCCAAATACACAGGGCTGTTTTGAGGCAGGTGGTATTCACCTGTTTACAGATATTACGAGGAGTAACAGAAGTCAAATAAAAGCATTTCTACACGTTAAAGCACTCTACAAGTAGAGAATATTATTGCTTACTCAGTCTTCCCAATCAATTTCAGAAAAAGATAATGTAGATGGTTATTACCTATCTATCTGATGGCAAAGCAGGGGATTCATAGCTAAGTGATTTGTCTACCCAGGATTAATATTCACATCTCTTGCTAGAAACATGAGCCTTTCTGGATGGCAACATTTTTAAGATTCAGGGTTAGTTTCCACTGTGATTCAGGGAATCTAGACGGGAGACATCAACGCTGACATTTCAGAACCCTTCCAATTAGTCTCAAGAGTTCAAATAGCTCACTGTTCAATACAACCCGGAGTGTAATCGTTTGTTGGTAATAACCTAGCCCTTGTTTAGCTTCATAGATCTGACTTTGAACCTGGACATCCCATGGACAAAAACATCAGTTGCTTTTTATTGGCATGTTGGGTGGAATGGCTCCACACAGCTAGGAAACAATTTTATTTTCCCCTTTGCAACTCAATTATAAGGCTGAAGGGCACATATAGATTTTTATGTGGGAAGCAGAGGGCTTTCAGGCTTACTTTACTGGTAGATTTCTGCATCACCTCCATGGTGAAGGGATAGCTGCTTTTAAGAGGCAGAAATGCCCAGACTGAAACAAAGAAGGGAAAAATAGTGATATGTTCCAGTTCGCCTTGTGAAAAAGAGGGAGGTATTCCAAACCTTGGCCTTCACTCCTGTCAGACCTGAGGCCATTTTCTTTCTTGAGGTTCCATGAATGAAACCAGAAACCCTGCCCAGGGCCCGGGATGGTGGTAAGAACTCTGAATTAGGAGCCAGAGCCCTGGCCAGAGCATTCTCCCAGCTTCAACACATGCTGAATTCAGAACCTTCAAGTTCTGTTCCTCAGTTTCCGCCTCTATGAAATGCAGGAAGTGGACCAGTTGCTTTATACATGCCCCTTGATAAATATCCTGTGACTCTATTTTCTACAGATTTTCTAAGAGTACCTCCACTTTCTATGTGTGAGAGGATTAAATATTGTGATAAAGTTTTCGAGAAGATGGAAAAGCAGGAATAAATTTTGGCCCTGGGATTATTGCTCATGTGGACCTTGTCTACTAGCCCACTGTAGATGCGAAGGAGCTGGTCTCCAGTGCATTGACACCTGAGACTTGGTACTTGGTGAGAGACTCTTCTTCTCTTTCTGGTATTTTTTAAATTATTCAAATCCCAGAAATGCCCAGATGCCTGAGTACAGCTCAGCTGAGAGTCCACGGCTGAGGCTAGGAGATGCATCTGGTATGGTGTCTGGAACAGACAGAGCAGGTGGGATATTGGGAACCAGTGTCCTTGCAGTGATAGTATTTGCAGCCAGTTTTCCAGCCCAGTAGAACTGTCGATGGCTGGCATGACTTCTCGGGACATGTTTCGACCTGCCCTGAGAACAGTGGTGTGAGTGGACCCCTCCCCCACCCCTCCCGGAGGTCAGGATGTCAGACACATCATCCACCGAGGGTAGAACAGACTGGAAAGGACATCCAGTCCAAGGGGGACATCCTTTCTCCCCTGTACTGGGTTGTTTTTCTACAGCAACCTTGGAACTCTCTGTAAAACATAAAGGAAAATAATTCTCATCTCCAGCACCAAGCACAGCATAATGGCCCCAGTACTGTGGCATTTGGCACAATATTCATTTGGCAGAACCACACGGTCTTGTGTGGGTAATAAGCCTGATAATCAGTCTGCATTGCTGGGGCAGTGATGAGGGGGGAGGGTCGAGAGGGGGATAGAATAGGAGAGAGACCACTCTGGAAATGAATGTTTAATCCAAAGTATTATTGTTGGAATCTCTGGAGAAAATGGCTTCTGAATATACAGAGTTTTCAATGCACTTTAAAAAAGGAATGACTTCTGGTTTTTCCATTTATTGTCGCTTCCCCAGGCTTATTTTTAGTAGCACTAATAGTGCCGCCTACCCCTGTACTCATTTTCTACAGATTTAAAATTTTGGTATTATCCTGTCTCTCTAGAGGTGCCTTCTATTTCTAAAACATTAGTACCATAGAGGGGGGAAAATAGGGCATTTCTGAGAAAAAGGAGCCTTGGATATTTGCATTCCATTTTGATGAGTATTTTTGCTTCTCACAGTTCATTCTGAATCAAGGGAAAGCATATTTAAATGGAGATAAATTGCTGCCAAGGATCTCTGGACACCAAAGTCCCCTCTACGCCTGACACACAAACAACACAGTTAACTCAGGCATGAGTGTCCCCTCAGAGCTGGGCTGATGGTGTCTCTGACGCAGGGGCTTCAATGAGATGGAACAGGGTGAGCTTTGGGCCAGAAAGAAACCACATGAGCGTGTGGCCTGTGTGCTTCTGGGTGGAAATGAGGAGTGCTGAGCTATCAGGCAGACCCTAGGCTTAGAGGCCAGCACCAGGCATTTCCAAATAGAAGAAGTCAAGAAACCGCTATCATAGCAGGACTCTCGATACATAGTGTGCTCCCGGGAACAGGATTCTGACAATCGAGTCTGCAGCTGAAAAATTACAAGACTTCCAGTCGTCGTTGCAGACCTCAGTGGCTTTGCGAAGACCTCTTCACAAACTGGGCAGCTTTGCCCAGTTACACGTGGGAACTAGAGGGAGAGCAGCCTATGTTCTCTTTCCCTATTGGCTCCTGGAGTGGCTGATTATTTCTCAGAGTTACCCAGCAATGTGCATCCTCAGCTCAGCGTGCCTCCTTTTATAAAGCAGTGGTTTTGTGACCACATGGTTATCTGGGTTCTTACAGGGACAGTACAGGGCAAGTTTTGAGAAAATAATGCTGTTAGATTTCTGTGTATGGCCTTTCCTAGCTCAAGGAATTCACCATTAGCCTAAAATGATAGATCTGGAAGGGACCAAGAGAGCTTTTATCTAATTCATTGTTACGAGCTTCCCAAGTGGCTCAGTGGTAAAGAATCTACCTGCCAATGCAAAAGAGGAAGGTTGGATTCCTGGGTCGGGAAGATCCCCTGGGGAAGAAAATGGCAACCCACTCCAATGTTCTTGCCTGGAGAATCCCATGGATAGAGGAGCTTGGCAGGCTGTAGTTCATGGGGTTGCAAAGCATCAAAAATGACTGCATGAGTGAGCATATTATGTAGTTGAGGTCCCTGAGCCCAAAGAGAGGACCTCTGGCTGAAAGTCTTGTACAGATGTCCTGCACGGATTAACAGGCTATGTTTCTGGACTCTTCTGTTACTGAATTGAGTAATAAGTCGTATGGATCCTGTTCAGGCCCTAGCTCAACAAGGCTCTCTGCCTTGGGGTGGGAAGGTTCCTTTTCTGTTAGGGTTGGAGTAGGAAATAATGAAACCAAAGCTGATATTGACACAGCACAAGCTTTTTTTGGTGCCCAAAGAAGGGAGAAGCAGAAATAAGTTCACAGATCAACTCCTCACCCACCCAGCAAGAGGGATTTAATTTTAAAGAGTAAAGACAAAGGGAGAGGAGTGAGGCCAATGATGGGGAGGTGTCTGCCTTAGTCTACTGCGAGGGGGCAGGATTTTTTCTGAGGGGGTGGAGTGCTACCCTCTTTCAATCCTTCTTTGGTCCTTAATGTCTTATCATGGCCACTGGAAGGTGTGTCATCTTTAATATGCTAATGTACTCAAATCAACATATAATGAGACTGAGTGTTTGTGGAAGTTCCTTGCCATCTTGGTCCCAGCTGATTCTGTCTAGGCTTTTGTTGTTGTTTATAGCTTCATATATTATCTCTGGACCCTTTAACTTGAAGACTGATGTTAACTTACTTGAAGTTGAGTGAGGTGGCAGGTTTTGAGCAAGGACATTCCTGCTAAAGGTAGGGGTGGGAGAAAAGTTGATGGTTTTTGAGCAAAGACCTGAACGAACTCTGGCAACACCTCCACTGGTTCGAAGACAGAAAGGCTGCTGTGCTGTGCATTTAGAGAGTCAGAGATTCCACTAACCCCCATGACTGGTTCTTCCCTCTCCTTTGAAACTCTTACATGCTGAGTATTCCTGAGTAAGTCGCTTTACCTCTCTGTGCTTCGTTTACCATGTGTAAAATGCTGATGTTGCTGATGATGGTGATGATTATCAGTCCCTTCCACAGTGGTTAAAGAAGGACCTTTAGAGTCAGAAACCTGGGTTCAAATTCTGATACTTCATTATTCCAGATGCTTGGAGCATTTGGAGTCATGCTTTCTGAGCCTCAACTTCCTTGATTTTAGAATAGGGGTAATAATTCCTAATTCATAAAGTTGTGAGAATTAAATGATAAAATATATATGTAAAGCTTTTAACCCGTGCTCAATGAATGGCCACTGTTCTTATTATAATCACCAGTAATAATAATACATTTGGAAGATGTAGGTAGAAGTCCTTAAAAAACCCTAATAAGTGGTAAAGATATTAGTTATTATTAACTAATAATAGTGACCATAGCATCTATCCCAAGCTCCTGTCAAGTCAGATTTGGGCATATCTAGCAGCTAGATCAGCCCAAAGCTAAGACAGCTTAAACCACTTGTTTGCCTCTGACACAGTCTGGTTATTTCTGACATGGCCAAAGAGACCACAGAGAGCATTAAGCTGCAGAAGAGAAACTACAAACAAGATTTCTGGGAGGAAGAGATTTCCTATAATGGTCGGGACCACCTCCCTGCCAGTTTGATTTCCTGTGCAGATGAGTATGTTGAAAAGATTGATGTGGGCATGACCTTCAGACCCTGTTTGGAAATTACAGGTACAAATGGTACTTTAATGGTACATGTGGCAGTCAGGGGGTTGTGTTAATTACATTTGAGTAGCGAGCTGGTGATAACTCACTAGCTCAGCCCCTGGTAGTTAATTTTGTTACATCCAGGGGAAAATTCGGTTGGGGTCTATGAGTAGCGGTGGTGCAATTAGGCGGCCAGAAGGTTTTTGTCGGCACAGTTGCTATTGATTAGTATTTACTTTTAAAAGAGTAAAAGCTATTCCCTCACGCCAGAGCTGCCTAATCTGTCAGGGACGAAGCTCCACATCTCAGACTTGCATTCACAGGCTTTTTCATATATTATGAGCCCTCCCCCAACTCCAAAAGAGTCCAGTCTAAAAATTTCCCCAACTGGTGTTAATGATGTGCAAATAAAAGGCATATACCACAGCCAAGATCTCATTAAAAGAGGGAAGTCTTTTTGTAGATTTGCTTATTTATTTATGAAACGCCTCTGAAATATTTATAAATGCTTTCCTGATATTTGTCTGAAAATACGTTTTAGGGCTTCTTTTGGTGGAAGGCAGGGGGAGGGGGAGAAGAGAGGAGAGGATGTAGGTGGAAGAAAGAGAGGTGATTTGGCCCAGCTCCTTTCTATAGCAGTGGATGCGCCAGGGTATACAAACGTGTCACTAGGGGGTGCCCCAGGAACCAGCAGACTCACCGGCTCAGCACAGGTGACCCACTCGCTTGGATCTCTTAAACAGAAGCAATGACAATCACGAGCACTCTGTTTAATTTTCCTGACAGAACCGGGGCAGATACAGACGCTCTGGAGGCCTTTATCACTTTCTTCACTTTTAGAACTATTTATTAATTGAAATAATAGTTATGCTACCCCTTGCCTCAGACCTACTTTCATCTGTTTAGCAGTTGCTTTCTATGAAATACAAAAGAGCTCAGCGATGACACCGGTGTCTTAATTAACCATTGAACACCTTCTAGAGCAGCTGTCACAACTCTTGTCACTTGAAAGAAAGCACAGTGGTTCCTGTTTAAAAAAAAAAAAAACACACACACACACACATATACGGGGTGGGGGGGAAGTTGATCTAATGAGCTGTCTTTGACGTGCGTGAAGAATTACATTTTTTATCATCATGCTTTGCACTCACAGAGCAATGCAAATTAGGGAATCTCAGGCCACTCTGAAAGAAACCTGTGAATTTACTCTTCTCCCCGCCTTTCAGAAAAAGATCATGTTGCATAGTGGCTCAGGGAAGTGGTCCAAGATCAGAGANGAAGAATTACATTTTTTATCATCATGCTTTGCACTCACAGAGCAATGCAAATTAGGGAATCTCAGGCCACTCTGAAAGAAACCTGTGAATTTACTCTTCTCCCCGCCTTTCAGAAAAAGATCATGTTGCATAGTGGCTCAGGGAAGTGGTCCAAGATCAGAGATGATAACAGAGCTAAGATTTTGTGTCAGTTAAAAAAAGAGGAGGGGCTGATGTAAACTTATGTAACTACGGTGTCTCCAAGCGTTTCCAGCCCTGGGGTGTGAATGAATCTTATTAACATCAAGATCAGAGCCTCAAGCCCTTACCTGTTAGCACAGGTAATACAATCCCTTAGAAAACTCATCCCAACCTCAGCATTTCTTTGAGTTCCCAAAGGGGTGTTTTTTGTCTGTTGAGGAATTAGCCTAGGCTTCCATGACTAGATTGCTTGCTATTCCACATTCCACTGGTGTCATCACCATGGTCTTGGCCCACCCCAAACCACACTCTTATTTTTCTTGAGTGTTACTTATGTGCTTCTGTTTCTTCTCATGATTAACTGGTGGCCCAGGCTGACCAACCTGTTCAGATCTTTCATTACCATGACAATTGAACAGCAGTCTGTGTTGAAGTGAGGAATATTTCTGTCTCTGGGTTCATAGGAGCACATCACCATAGTAAAGTAGTTTGAGCCTGGAGTATTCTGGAGATTGATGAGAGAATTCTTTCAGTTTGTACACATAGCCCTTTTCTCTTCAAAGTATATACAGCTCCTGGGAAGTAAGTCTGGGTGGGTTTAAACACCAGCCACCATCGTGGAGGGCTTTCCTGATAACTCAGTTGATAAAGAATCTGCCTGCAATGCAGGAGACCCCAATTCGATTCCTGGGTCAGGAAGATCTGCTGGAGAAGGGATAGGCTACCCATTCCAGTATTCTTAGGCTTCCCTTGCGGCTCAGCTAGTAAAGAATCCCCCGGCAATGCGGGAGACCTGGGTTTGATCCCTGGGTTGGGAAGATCCCCTGGAGAAGGGAAAGGCTATCCCAAAGAGTTGGACATGACTGAATGACTTTCACTTTCACTTTTCACCCTCATGGAGCGGGGGGGGGGGGGGGGAGGGCTTCTTCCTTTCCCACCCCCAGGCGGG